>CACVCL010020041.1:0-92048 GCA_902729485.2 Mus minutoides | reverse complement strand
GGCTCGGGTGTTCTGGCTGGGAGAGCTCTCAATTAATTTTTAATGAAAAAGCAATGGCTAGTTATTTTTGCAGCTCATAAAATTAAAAAAAACCAAAAAACAAGTAAAAAGTCACATGATTTTAATCCACAGATTAAAATTGTATTGTGTTTGGGAGGGACCTGGGAGGAAAATTGGACTAAGATGGAGGCGTGGAGAGGGAGAGGGGATCCTGATCTGGTATTGGGTGAGGGAGGGCCAGCAAAAAGAATTGAAACAAGCAACCTCAGGAGGAAGGAGGTTGGGGGAAACCCCCAGAATGCACCAGAGACTTGGGAGGTGAGAGATGGTCAGAACTCAAAGGGAGGGACCTTAGATGAAATGCCCCACAAAAGGGAGAGGGAACTTATTGAGTCCACCTCCAAGAGAAAGACAGGGTATCAAATGAGGGAGGGGGTTGGCATTCCTCAGTCCAAACTCTGACCCCTAATTGTTCCTGTCTGAAAGAACTATAGGTATGAAAATGGAGAAGAGCCTGGTATGAAAATGGAGAGGAGCCTGAGGGAAAGGGGGTCCAGCAACAGGCATAAAGTGGGATCCAGCTCAAGGGGAGGTCCCAACACCTGACATTATTACTGAGGCTATGGAGTGCTCACAAAAAGAGACCTATCATTGATTGCACTCTGGAAGACCCAACAAGCAGCTGCAAGAGTCAGATGCAGATATTTGCACCCAATCAATGTACAGAAGCTGCTGACCCCTGTGTTTGAAGTAGAGAAAGGCTGAAAGAAGCTGAAGAGGAGGGTGACTCTGTAGGAGAACCAGCACTTTCAATTAATCTGGACCCCAGAGATCTCTCAAACACTGGACCTCTAACCATGTAGCACACACCAGCTGATATGAGGCCCCCAACACATATACAGCAGAGGACTGCCAGGTCGGTGTTCATTCAGAGAAGATGTACCTAACCCTCAAGAGACTGGAGACCCCAAAGAGTTTAGAGGTCAGGTGGAGTGGGGTTTAGTGGGTGGGGGGTGGGGACAGCCTTGAGGGGTTACGGAGGAGGTATGAGATGTGGAACAGTCGGAGGGTAAACAGGAGGGGGCTGGGGGTAATAAATCTGGAGTATTAAAAAAGTAGAAATTATAACTTTTGCTAATTTAAATTTTTGATGTAAAAATGATGAAATATGTTTCCTTTAAGCAACATTTAATCTCATTCAAAATTGTAATATACTGTTAAAAAGGAAGAATAACTTTAGAAGTGAAATGATAATTATTTTCATGTTAGTATTCTTCATGGCATGTCTCTGTGTGTGAACATATGTATGTACATATATGTGTTTGTATGTTTGTATATTTGTATGTGTGTATGTATATGAGCATGCATATGTATTTGTGTTCATGTATGTATGTGTGTATTTGTATATGTGTGTGGGGGGGTGGGTGTATTTAGGTACATAGATGTGCATGGTCTGAGGATGGTCTCCCATGTTATCCCTCAATACCTTTCCCATTTTTGTTTAAGACAGAATCTCTCATTAGCCTGGGTGTAGTGGCTCTTGGCATGAGCATAGCCCCCTGTGAAGCCAAAACTTCTAGGCCAGCAGAACCTAGAGTTGTGGGGACAGGAAGCAAAATTTTCCTAGACAGTCACTAGTAGTGATAGTGAGTGGAACTATTCCCTTTTCCACCCCTTGATTCCTGGACCCATGGATCCTGGCTATGAGGGAAACTGTATCAGACATTGATTCAAAGCATATACTTTCTTCTGAAGAACTCTGCCCCAGCCCTCTATGATGTTGCCACCTAATTGGCAATGTAACTGTATCTTCAAAAGGCCATTCCATCTTTCTATCAGACCAGCTGCCTCAGGATGATAGCGAACATGGTACAACCATTGAATTTCCTGATCGTGGGCCCACTGTCGCACTTCTCTGGCTGTGAAATAGGTTCCTTGGTCAGAAACAATATTATGTAGAATACCATGAAGATGGATAAGGCTGTGAGTCCATGGATCGTGGTTCTGACAGAAGCATTGCATTCAGGAAAGACAAATCCATAACCAGAATAATTATCTAATCCATTAAGAACAAAACACTGTCTTTTCCACTGAGGAAGTGGTCCAATGTCATCAAACTGCCACCAGGTTGCTGACTAGTCACCTCGAGGAATGGTGCCATATTTGGGGCTCAGTGTTGGTCTCTGCTACTGGCAGATCTGGCATTCAGCAGCAGCTATATCCAGGTCAGCTTTGGTGAGTGGAAGTCTGTGTTGCTGAGCCCAAGCATAACTTCCATCTTGACCACCATGGCCACTTTGTTCATGTGCCCATTGAGCAATGTCAGGGATGGCTGGGGAGAAAGGCTGACTGTCCACAGAATGGGTCATCTTATCCATTTGATTGTTGAACTCCTCCTCAGTTGAAGTCATTTTTTGGTGAGCATTTACATGGGACACAAATATCTTTACATCCTTTGTCCATTTGGAGAGATCTATCCACATACTTCTGCTGCAGAAGTCTTTCTCACCAATTTTCTAATTGTGATCTTTCTAGGTCCGTGACCATCCAGACAATCCATTGGCTACAGCCCATGAGTCAGTGAATAATCTTACATCTGCCCATTTCTTCTTGCACACAAACTCTAATAGCACATGTACTGATTTTGCTTCACCTGTATCTTTCAGTGTTGTCCTGGAAAGGGGTTATAATGCTGCAGCTGCAATTGGAGTTACCACCTGATTTCGTTTTCCATAGTCAACTGTCATTCTCCATGATCCATATGTCTTCTGCACTGGCCAGGTAGGAGAGTTAAAGGAAGATGTGGTGGGAACCACCACCCTTGCCTCTTTCAAGTCCTTGATAGTGGCAGTAATTTCTGCAATTCCTCCAGGAATATGATACTGTTTTTGATTTACTATTTTCTTTGGCAGAGGCAACTCTAAAGCCTTCCATTTAGCCTTTCCAACCATTATAGCCCTCACTCCACAGGTCAGGGAACCAATGTGAGAATTCTGCCAATTTCTGAGTATATCTATCCCAATTATACATTCTGGAACTAGGGGAAATGATCATAGGATGTGTTCTGGGACCTACTGGACCTACTGTGAGTGGGACATCAGTCAAAACTCTATTAATCACTTGTCCTCCATAAGCCCCTATTTTAACTGGAGGGCCACAGTCTTTCTTGGGATATCCTGGGATCAGCGTCAACTCAGAACTAGTATCCAATAGACCCTGAAAAATCTGATTATTTTCTTTCTCCCAGTGTAAAGTTACCCTTGTAAAAAACCGTAGGTCCCTCTTGGGAAGAACTGGAGAAAGGCTAACAGCAAAACTTTTAGGTGTCTTATCAAGATCCTTCCTCAGGGGAACCTGGTCACCCTTTCATTCAAGGGGTTCTGGGCCTGCAAACTGGCTCAAGTCTGGAAATTGATTCACTGGCCAAGATTGTTTTTTTTTTTTTTTTTCCACAATCCAATGTAGCCTTTTTTTTTCATTTGTTTGAGAATTTTTCTGCTTCTACAGATCAAACAGATATGCAGTATCCTTCCTATCTATTTCATGCCTGGAAACACCATGATAGATTAGTCAGTACCAAAGGTCCAAATGAGTCATGCCATTATAAATTTCACCTCTCCTGTGCTGACTATTTTTGGGTATGTCACTATAAACATTGTTTCGTTTACGCTGTCCATTATAATAACTACAACCACCCTGTCTCTGGCGATTAAATGCTGGCCCTTGTTACCACAGTGCCCAATTAAACCCATTGAATTTAATTCATCTAATTGAGCAGCAGCATCTCCAAATCTAAGGTCTGGCACAAGGAAAAGGGCAAGAACAAGATTCTTCAAATGTGCTCCTGCCCCCCTCGCCCGTTTGTGTCTCATAGGACTGGTGAAGGGCTTATCTTCTGGATATTCCCACTTTCTTCCAATTTCTTTAACATCAATTGGTATTTAAGTTGAGACACTAAAAGAATGTTCCCAAGGGACATTGCCCCATTGTAAATTTACAAATGTGTTTGCGATTGAACAATTTATATCATATTAGGTGTATTCGTGATCTTGTTATTGTTTCATGTGGACTTGAGATATTATTTGTGTCAAGCTGACGAGGGGTGGATTGTAGTAGCTATTCCTGGTTGTCAACTTGACTATATCTGGAATGAACTACAATCCAGAATTGGAGGCTCACCAGTGATCCTAATCTTGAGGTTGGTAGATACAAGTTTCTCACCTGGATCTTGGCATGGAGATCTTGAGGCATAGTGGCTATGAATTCCAGAAGACAAGACAGGGAGACCTCTGACAAGGTCATGTGGGATTAAAGGCATGGTGGCACACATCTTTAATCTGGGCTATACCTTCTGCTGAAGACCTACATAAAGACATTGGAAGAAGGAAGATTTACTCTCTCTCTCTCCTTCGCCTGTTTACCTTGTGGGACTGAGCAACTGCTAGATCCTTGGACTTCCATTCACAGCTCCTGCTGACCATTTTTGGGAGTTGGACTGAAGACTGTAAGTCATTACAAATTCCTTTACTATATAGAGACTACCCATAAGTTCTGTGACACTAGAGAACCCTGACTAATACACTGGGGTTTGTCATGTGGCTAAGCACTTGGCTTTTCCTCTCACCTTGCCTTTGCTGGGATAACAGATATGCACCAGTATGCCTATTTTCTAGTTTATTTTTATCATCTTGTTTTTCAATTAAAAAATTCTGCTATAGTGTTCTTACATACAGGAGCCTCGCATGACTGCCTTATGAGAGGTCCAACAAGCAGCTGAGAGAGTAAGATGCAGATACTTACACTGAACCAATGGGATACTTATGCCCAACAATGGTCAACCCTGGGTATCCCTGGGGTTGAATTAGGGAAAAAAATGGAAGAAGCTGATGAGGAGGGCAACGTCTTGGGAAGACGCAGTCTCAACTAACCCAGACCCTGAGATGTCTCAAACACGGATGCCACCAACCAGGCAGCATATACCAGCTGATATGAGCAACCCCCCCCCCCAAAAAAAAAAACATATATAGCAGAGACTGCCTGGTCTGGCCTCAATGAGAGAAGATGCACCTAAACCTCAAGAGACTTGAGGGAGACTCCCGGGAGTTCTGGTGGGGTGGGGGTGAGGGGTGGGGCATCCTCCCCCTTTAATCTCTCCTATGTCTGTCTAATCCCCTACACACTCTCTTCATATTAGTGGCCACTTAAAAAAATCGTTCTGTGGACCTAAAGTCAGGTTCTCACGGCAGTGGAGGCAGTAGTTTTGCAGCTGACCCATCTTCTGGCCTCTGCTCCTGTTTTCGTGAATATGCTTCAGGGAACTAACTCCGAACAAGTAATGTGTGCATGTGTAATACTGTCTTCTTTCTGATCCCTCTGCAGCCAGTAACTGTGCTGAGGTCAGGATGAATGTATGCAGCCAGGGCAGAAACAAATTCACTTGCTAAATCTACAGAGGGCTTTGTAGGGGGCTTCTACCTGTGGCTTTTAAAAGGTTGTGCTTTTCTCTGTGTGTATTGTGTGAAATATAATTAGTCTTGATATTTTTCACCTTTAATGCAAGCACATGGGCACTTTGGAGGAGGTTTTAATTCTTTGGCTCATGAGTGCTTTAAAAATATATTTGACGGACCCATTAGTTGACAGAATTATGGAAATGGACTAATGCTATATTTTTTTCCTTCCTTTTTTTTTCTTTTAGATAGGAAGCATTGCAGATAGAAGAAAGTGTTTTATAGTGTAATATATAACATTTTAAGTAATTTAGAAAGTCCTAAGCTATTCTTGGCATCACGGGAACTTCTTCCTTTCTGTATTTCCTTTTGTTACTAGAGTGTTGAGTATTCAACCCTGTCTCCTCAGATATGCTGAACTTTACTCTACCAATAACCATTAGGTTCAACCTCACCTCACAGAGACATAGGACATTAATGCCAACTATGCCAACCTGTAGCTGTCCAGTAGCCATGAATGAACTGGGTTACCTGAAATGGGGGCTGGAAATGAAAAAAGATGGGGTGTGAGAGAAGAATGAAGCCAAGAAAAAGGTTCTAATCAAGGCTCAAAGTTTAATATTAAGCACTGTGTTTATATAGGGAGAACCCACGGACTCATCCTTTGTTTCAGCTGGATTATGTTGTAAAGCAAGCTCAGATGGCAGTCTATTCCTCTAAGTTCCTGTAGGAAATTGCAGGCACAGACAATTCCACCTAGGTCATAAAAACCATTGTGGCAAGCACTCATAATCTGTTTAGCCTGCTCAAGACTAGGGGAAGGGCACACCAACCTGATGATGAATGAATATGAAGTGGGCATATGACTACATGTTTGGGATTCTAAAACTAAGAAAGTGAAGGCAGCAAGATCAGAAGTTCAAGGTCATCTTCTGGTACAAAGTGAGTTTGAATTCACCCCTGCATGCATGTGAGTGAACTTATCTCAAACTAAAGTGAACAGTAAAATATAGTTAGCATGCAGAAAAATAATAAAATTATTATGTCTAAGTTAAGAAATGGAATAATTTGGTTTTCAGTTAAATTAGACAAGAGTCAAATTTCCAAAGTAATATAAAAATAGTAATTTCTGTCACTAATAGAAATCATCAGAGGAGTTACTCTGCTGAGAATCAGATCTGCAACCAAAATAAACTTGCAAGGGTTACAAATTACAGCTGAATGATTATAGAAAGAACATGGGAAGTTGTATGAGTGTGGTGGCTTGAAGGAGAATGCCTTCCATAGGCTCATATGTTTGAATGTTTAGTCATTAGGGAGTGGTAGTACTTGGGATGGATTGGGAGGTGTGGCATTGCTGAAGTAGGTGTGGCCTTATTGGAGAAAGTGTGTCACTGCAGGTGAGCTTTAAGGTTTCAGCTGTCCAAGCCAGGCCCAGTGTCTCTTTCTCCCTGCTGCCTGAAGATCCAGATGTAGAACTCTCAACTACTTCTCCAGCACCCTGCCTGCCTGCATGGCACCATGCTCCCTATCGTGATAATAATGGACTAAACCACTAAAGCTTACATCCAGTTAAGTTTTCTTTTATAAGACTTGCCTTGATCATGGTGTCTCTTCTCTGTTTGAGACAGAAGTTGGTACTAAGAAGCAGAGTGTTACTGTGACACTCTTGACAGTGCTACTTATTGGCAGAATGTGAACTTTGAGACTTTGAATTAAGAAAGCAGTTGGACACTATAAGTGGAATTTAGACTTATTCGGCCAACTAGTAAAAACATGTAAGACAATGGTGCTGAGAGCAATGTAGATTACAACGGTGTGGCTCAAGACATTTCAAAAGAGAAGTCTATTATTAGTAAGCGGCCTGGAGACTATTCTTGTTGTATTTTGGCAAAGAATGTGTCTTCCTTTTGTCCTTGTCCAAAAAAATATGCCTATGATAAATTGAAGAGTTTGGGATTAATAGAATAGGAGAGTTTAAGATAGCCTAGCATTAATTCTGTCAAGTATATATTAGTGCTTACTCTTATATAGATCTGTAAGAAAGAGGAGCAAGTAGAGCAAGGAAAAAATACAAAATGTACAGTTTGTCGAGCAAAAGAGCATCAGGAAATATAATGAAGCTAAGAAGGGCTCAAGAAGGTAAAAAGCTTAAAGAAAGGCCTGATGCTAAATGGAGTAAAGGTGACCTCAGGGCAAGACCCCAATCAGCTAACCTTCCAACTTGTGAAAAGGAATTAAAGGAAAGCTTAAGCACTGAAGGAGGCCATAGGCAATATAAAGCTGGTGAGCATGTGTTTGAACTAAGGGTCCAAGTTTCAGCTCCACCAAGCAGAAGACCTTAGCATTTTCAGTCACATGGTTCTGGCTTTAGACTCAAGGATACAAGAAAGGGCTTATAGAATCTCTTTCCATGGTTAAGGAAAGCTTTTGAGGCCAGTTGTGTACCTCTCTGAATGGTGGCCCAGAGTCCCAGACAGGCAATTGAATGAAGCTGTAAAAATGAAGTCTGGATTTCATTGGGGACCTCACCACCCTGGAGATGCCAGAACAGTGGGATACCTGCTGAAGAAAGCTGCTAACAGGGAGTGGAACCAGCCCAAATAAAAAATTGTGTTGTAGTCTACAAAGCTGAAAGCAGTTGGGGATCTGAAGAGCATTTTGACATTAGACGTGAAGATGGGGAGTTTGGAGTTTGTTCTACTATTTTTCATTCTTGGTTTAGTCCTGTATTTTCTCTCTACACTCCCTTTCCTTCATTTTGGTATAAAAATGGATATTCTGTTCCTTTGTGTGTTGATGGTATGTGATCTGCTTTGTAATTTTGATTTGCAGTTAAGGGATTGCTATCAGTCTCCAAAGTGACTTTACACTTTTAAACAGTGTTGAGATAGTTATAGACTATGGTGACTTTAAAGCTGCATTGAATATATTTTTTGCATTATGATATGGCTATATACTTATGGAGACCAGGAAGATGAATGTGGTAGTTTGCATAAAAATGGTCCCTATAGGTTCATTTGAATGGTTAGTCATCAGGGAATGGCACAACTTAGGAAGGACTGGGAAGTGTGGTCTTGTTGGAGTAGGTATGACCTTGTTGAAGGAAGTATGTTACTGGCAATGGGCTGTGAGGTGTCAAAAGTCCCATCTAGGCCTCTTCCTGCTGCCTGTGGATTTGGATGTAGAACTCTCAGCTAGTTCAACAACCAGTCTGCCTGTATGCCACTATGCTTATCAGGATGATGATAATGGTCTAAACCACTGAAACTGTAAATAGACCCCTGCTTTTTTTTTTTTAATAAGTGTTGCCTTGGTCATGGTGTTTTTTCACATCAACAGAACCTATCAATGAATTTAGTCCTTGGAAGCAGGCCACAGACATTGGAATTTCTTCCATGCCCTCTGTTAGGTATGGAAAGAAAGGGCTGTGAATGCTGGCTCAGTAGACATTGTTGAGATGTATTTCATGCAAATGGATTCAGTAATAATGTCAGTCATCTACAACAAGAGAAATTGGGACAGAGGATCCAACATCAATACCCAGAGTATAGGAAATTCCTCAAATGTACAGATATTAACAGCTCTCTAAGCGTAGTGGGAAGGGGTCTCTGAGTTTACAAGATTAATTATAGTTTCAAACAAGATATAGGGCCATAATGTAGAAAATCCTATTGTCTTATAATACCTTGGGGTGTTGTATGCTAGGAGTTTAGCAGCTTAGGTGAGGTACTAGGAAAGATAAAAGATCCCCTTTACAAGGGCAGCACCTATAATCTAGCACATACTAGTTCAGTACAGCAATCAGAATGATAATAGTTTTACTGTTATTATTCTCATTTTCTTAGGAATTTTGATTTGTTATCTGTAATTATCATTATTCATACAAAATGTTAGAAGTTTTTCAAGCCCAAATCAATTTTTCACCTGCAATTTATCAGCTTCAAATATCTTTTAAAAGGATCTTTTATTGAAGCGAGTATTTGAAATTATTTTCAGACAGTCTGTGGGCAACCTCACAAGGAAGTAGGCTAACTCCTGGGACCAATAATTTGTCAAGTGTCAAAACTTGTAAAAGGAATGTAATTCTGTCTTCTGACAGCTTGATATTTAAAGCATATGGGTTTCATGTCAGAATATTCAATCCTCAGTTAAATATGAACCACAACTTCCTGAAATTCCATTTGAAGCTCCCATTATTGAAAGGGTATCATCTAGGATCTGTCATTCAGTTCTCTAGATTTTCAAATCTTTGTCATCAGAAGGCAATGTCCCTGGACCACTTCCCATAATCCTCTAGACTACACTAAGCTAGGTCAGCCATGCTGAAAAAATTAGGCAAGGGTATTATGAAAAGCTTATCTTAGAAATGATTAATTTGTACCTAATTTCTCAAGTTCTGAATTTTAGATTTTATAACAGTACGTTAAAGAAACAAATGAGATCACATTATGAAGATCATATTATAAAGAAGAAAATAATTTATATTATAATTAGTGAAGTCCAAGTAAAAGACAATGCTGCAGAGCAGATATAATCTGTCACAGGCATTCTTTGTCATAGCCTTCACTAATTAGCTGAATTACATTTTGATGTTATCTGTTGGTGTCCAACCTGGAGCTAGCATCCGCACACAGTAGACATGGTAGTGTGATCAGGCTAAGAGTGCTAGTCTGACTCTTGATCTAGAGATTGAGAGAGATTAGTAGGATGGGAAAAAGTATAGGGGAGATAGAGCCTGTTTGAGGCCATTCACCAAGAGAAAAATAAGAATTATGACACAATTAACAACACACTTAATTTCTTTTTCCTTTCCCAGCTCTAAACCTACAATAAAAAAAAAAAGACTAAACTAAACTCAAATTCTACTTACAGGGAGAGGACGCATACTAAACTACTTATCTAACCCTAATGCTCCTGATATTAATTTTTATGTCCAACCAATGCATATTTGGAGTCATCCTATAATCTCATATTTTAAAAAGAGAGAACAAGGGTATAGTTGGAATTCTCATAAATATTTTTAGAAATAATTTAAGTTATTTGGTATTAAAATATATGTCTAGGGGCTCGAGAAATGGCTCAGTGGTTAAGAGAAATGGCTTCTCTTCCAGAGGTCCTGAGTTCAATTCCCAGCAACCACATGGCTCACATCTATCTGTGATAGACCCTCATGCTCTCTTTCAGTATGTCTGAAGAAGTCAACAGTGTACTCATGTACATAAAATAAATAAATCTGAAAAAAAGTTATGTTACAAATATATCTAGTGTTAATACAATTGCAACTCTCTTGTAGGGAAGGCCATGCCCAAACCCTCAATTGTGCTTTCCGTTTCTTCTTGAGTATCTTTTCATTCTTAATAAGTTTCAACTCTATTTCACACTTGCTTGTTTTGAAATTCTCTTCTGCATTGAAGCCACAGATCACTGGTTAGCTTGTATAGAAATGTTTCAAAAGATTAAGGGAAATCCTGAGGCAGCTGAGAGTTATAGCAGAATACTTCCTCAATGCCAACAGAGATAGTGATTGGTCAGCAAAAGTGTTGGATGCACAGGTTGGCCAATAGCATGTGAAGTCATTGAGGTGAAATACTTTGCTCATTAGTTACCTGTATTAATCAGTATATGTACTTCAATCATACATGCATAGATACATGCAGTTACTATTTTCTCATTTCCCCACCCTAAGGATCATACTTATCTAGTACCATTCTAGATATCTAGGAAGTTACTAAGGCCTTACTCACAATATTGATATTGGGCTATTAGGGCTAGACTTTTCCAGAAAAGTCCACTGAGAAATTTCAGTGTGAAAACATGAAACTAACCCAAAGGTCAGGAGAAAGTGGACATTAAAACAAGAGCTGAAACAGAAGTATTGCTTAATATGTGTCCGCCACGGTTCAAAACACACTATTTACATGATCTCATTTGTATCTATGGATAGCTTTATTATTATCCCTAATTATTAACAGAGAAACTGACGCCATTTGGTATCTTGTTTAATATCACACAGTTAAAAAGTGGTAAAGCAAGGATTCTCATATAGGCTCAATGGACTCAGTATTGCAAGTAGTACTTTAAAAATAACCAATCCAAGTAAGCCACAGGACTAGCTTGCCACATACAGTTGAGAGAGGCAATGTGAGTGGCCTTCAAGGAGTACAAGGCCCTAGCATCTCTAGCTAGGCATCCTTAGGCTTACATTTGCAGTGAAAATTTTTGATGAAGGATGAAGGTCTATCTTTCCCCCCTAAAAAGAGCAATCTGCCAGCTTCTTATAAAAGTTCAAGATCTCGATCACAGGGCCTTGGATTTAAGTTCACAAGTCACATTCCAGAAACAGTAGTCCATGATGGCTCCTTCCATGCTGTCCTCCTGGAAATCAGGATATGGGAAGCAGCACAAAGTCAAGTGTACCCCTGACTACAGTAAAGTCATTTATTACCAGTTCAGGATCACCATGCCTTGTACTAGAATACATAAATCTTGTAAAGCCCTTGTTGCTAGCTTTCAAAAAGGATAAAGTCTATAGCTGTGCTTGGTTTTGATACACAGATCTGCAAACCAGTGGGAAGGAAGGACCTCTTTGGGCTCCCTTGCCTTATGCACTAACTTGAGGGGGCATCATCAAAGCTTACAAGTCCTTGTCAAGGAAAGAATAAAAAAAAATGCCCTCTTAGTCAATGTCTTATTGTTGTGAAAATGCACTGTGACCAAGACAACTCTAATAAATGACATCACTTAATTGAGGATTTGTGTATAGTTTCAGGGGCTTAGTCAATTTTCATCATGGCAATGAGTATGGAAACAAGAAGTATGGGGGGTAGGCATAGAGAAGTTGCTGAGAGTTACATCTCTGCAGGTAGAGGGAAGAGGGGAGGGAGAGGAAAAGGTGAGGAGTGGGCTTGGCATGGCATTCTAAAACCCCAATGCCCACCCTCAGTGACAGAATTGCTGCTACAAGGCCACATCTACTCCAACAATACTATTTGTAATATATACAAATAAGACACAACTGTTCTTTTATTGAATTATTATTGTTCAGAAAACAAGAAGAATATTTTCTGTTTTTGTTTGTTTTTTTATTTATTTATTTTTTTAACTTTTAAATACTATACCTCTTAATTTTTTTCAAATAGTGCCACCTCCTGGTAATGAAGGGATATTATATGTAAGCCTATGGAGGCCACTCTTATTCAAACTACCATAAATAGAGAGTGTGCCAAGAGACAATTTATGCAAGCACCATGTCTCTGCAAACTCCAGCTCAGCTCCAGTGTTTATAAACAGAGGGTAACAAGAAAATGGACATGTACCCCTGGTTTTGATTTTTGACGAGTCAGTTTCATCTTGGTAGATTTCCTACTGCCTTTTATTTCACTTTTATTCTTATCTGTACTTTGTTTTCACCAGAAAGTTCATATGACCATAGTAATTTTTTTCTCCTGTTTTACATTCAGGAACATTTATAATTTGAAATGCTCATGTTTTCTAAATAAATCTTTCTCTCTGATATCAAGTTATCTGTCACCTTAGGAAACAATCTAGACTCTGTTAACAGGTCAATAACCTCTACATGCTTCAAATGTTAAGATATTAACATTTTCTACAGTTTAGTATATACAAGTAGCATGCAACTCAAATAACTCAGGAGTTCTTTTATTGACTCACGATTGTGTGAAAACAAGAGCAATCTATTTGCTCCTTAGCTTTTTGACTTAAAAAAAAAAAACACTTTTAACTGGAAATGATTTAAACATTCTTGGATTTTACTCAAGCCACCAAGACTGGCAAACATTACAAATGTCAACATTTCTCTCTTCCTATAATAACTCATAAAACACTTGAGTAATATTGATAAGCTTTCCAGAAAACGATAATTTGAGATTGAAAACCAGATTAAGACTATAATGTTATTCTTTCAAATTATCAATTTAGAATAATTTTGTCTATAGGCCATTGCAATATATTCTGCTGTAACAAAAGTTAGGGTTACTCAATGGGTAAGTTTCATTTTTCGAAGGGGTGGCATCAGTGTCGTCATTTACATAAACATGCTTGCTATGTTTTTTTAGCTTTTATCTCCTAGAATAACTTTAGGACTTCATCTAAGGCAAGCTAAACTTTGTCCCCATCTGCTTTTACTTTACAGATAGGACATTGCAATTAGAATGATTTAGTATAGAGATTTTTTTCCTCAAAGATTTGATCTGATATCTTGAATATTGATTGAGATTGTCAGATCTTAATATCCTATCATTAATCGATGCTTGCTAAAATTGTTAAAATTTTGGCTGAAATAAAATAAAAGTATTTTCAGAATATTGCTTGATAGGTATGTGTGTATGTATGTATTATTATTATCTGTCTATGTATCTATCTATGTATCTATCTATATATCTATCTATGTATCTATCTATGTATCTATCTATGTATCTATCTATATATCTATGTATGTATGTATGTATGTATGTATGTATGTATGTATGTATGTATATATGCATGTATCTATCTATCTATCTATCTATCTATCTATCTATCTATCTATCTATCTATTGCATTACTTCCTATCAGTAAAATAAGTCTATTTTAATTTAGGAAACAAGAATTATGAGTCTATATGCCTCTTTATTAATTCATCTCAAATTGTACTTAAATTTGATACTATTTCTTGGTTTTGAAAAGTTAAAATATTTCTTGCATTTAATTTCATCCATGCATCCATCCATCAATCCACCCATCCATCCATCCATCCATCCACTCACCCATCTATCCATCAATTCACTGAATTTTTTATTAAGCCATAAATATTTTTTTCTAATAACAAAGTAGCTGTGAACAAATACACCAGGAAGCCATTGGAGATTACACTGGAAGGAGAAACATTTCTCATGTGATCACATTGGTGTGTTCAGTCATGAACTGAAATAAGTATTCTGGAAGGTACCAGGTTCTCTCAGGAATCACACACACAAAAAAGAAAGAAATATGACTTTAATTTAGGAGTCAATTCAGATTCAGTTAGCACAAGTATTCTTGGCCAGAACACATATGGCCTTCCTCTGTAACCTTAAGAATTTTAGTCTTTATTTCAAAATCAGTCAAAAATAATTTAAAGAGTCTAAACATTAGCACAACCTCAGACTGTAGTTTAGAGGGTGACATTGCATGCAGAATGGAAAAGGCACCAGCACTGGTCCCAGTGGAGGGAAGTTGTTTCTAGGCTCATGAATGCAATGCACATGAGATATTGCTAAAAAAAAATAATAATAATAATACATTTTGTAGTAGCCTGTGTCTGAGAACTCAGGGGAAAAAGGAATCCCTTCTGACTTAGTACTAGGAACATATTGCCTAAGCCAGATTATTGTTTGTTTTTTTTTTCCTCTTTCTCCTTTTTCTTTTCTTTCTTTTTGTACAAACAGTAGAAATATGTTACTGACTATATTTTCACATTCTTTTTTTTGTGTCACAGAAGCTAACGTCAAGTGTGAGGATTTCTTCAAACCATTTAGTAATGGACTCTAGAGTATTGCTTTTTGTCTTTCCTTCCTTCTTGGACTTAATTTTAAAGCATAATTAATTTTCATTGTCTTAATTTTTAGCATAATATTAATCTGCACCTGTAGAAGAAAATATATAACATATATTAAAGAGAATCATGAAAACTGTTTTATTAAAATGTGAATATTAATACAACATAATTATTTTTCCACTTTGTAAGAATGTAGGAATGTTTGTGGATAACATACTAAGCATTTATAAAGGTGAGATTTTTTTTAAAACACACCACCACTGAATGGTCACATGTTGGTAAAGAAGAATTTTCTATTGCATACTGGCTTGGCACTTGCAGAATTTTATGGCTAATCCCTATGCTGTTGTGAGCCATATTGCTTCAAGATGTGTAAAATTAGCAAGACCTTAAATTCCAGATACCATTACCACTTGGTTTTGAAACATGCTTGTGATATCTGGTATTGTGCAAAGTTCTTTGGAATTTATGGAAGAATTTGACTACTCTTGAAATATGAAAAAAAAAAGGATTGTATCTTATTTAGCACAGTGATAAAGCAGTTTTTAAAACATACTACCACTTACTTGGGGCATATACTTTCTTCAGTGATCCTGTGGTGCTGTAGACATATCTAACACTTAGCCACTCTATCTTAATGTGATGCTTGCTTTTAATTATGTTTACAATTATATGAGATGTATACCGGTAACTATTTCAATGCTCGATTTGGAACATAATAACACATAGTCATTCAGCTGGTGAATAGGCACATGTGAGGCTCACACAAGGAGCCTTCTCTGCTGCAAACTGACAGTCCCTGTGTTTCCCAGATTCTGGCATTAGTTGGCTTAGTTTGATCTCAATTGTTAATTCTCACACAGTAATTCAAAAAGAATATTGAAAAACCAAGGCAGAGGAACAGTTCACAATACTAGCTTTCCGAACTGAATATCCTCTTCTTGTTTCTCAACAATTGGCTTAACCTCTGAAGTAAAACTACTTTCCTTGAACTCATCACTCCTGCCTGTGACTGCCTTGTGGGTGAACTTTTCATGACTGAATGCTTCTCCATACTTCTGGCTGAATCCATTGACAAACTTGGACTTCTAGACTCTTGTCAAATATCTGAGCTTGTTATGCTAGAGTTTCATTTGCCATACACTTTATGCATTTGATTTTAATTCTCAGATCTCAGAATTCGTATATTTCTTCCCAAGCCTTGCTACAGGCTAAATATTGTTTCTTTACCTAGTCATGAATTACCCAGACCCAAAGAAAATAACTGACCACTGTTGTAAAAGAAACAAGAATGAAGCACATTAAGAATCTTCCAAGTTCACTATGAACTGAGAATACATACAAATTCACCAGACTAAAAACATATATTATTAATGACTTTTCAAATGACATCACACCTGATAGATTTTTTATATGTAAATAGATACATCTAATTTTTAATTTGTGAAAATAGTGGGGCTCAGACATTGATGCAAGCCTTCTTGTGCAATTTAGGACAAAGTATAGAAAATATAAAACGAAGACATAAGTCAACATAAATAAATTTAAAAAGTAGTTCTTTTCACCTGTTACTTGCTTACTTGCAGATTATCTTACATTATTCTATTATGATCTATTTCTTTTTCTGAAATTTGTGTCTGTCTGTCATCCATTTGCTTATAATAGAAAATAGGAAGCCACGTCCATCTCCGTGTTGAGTTCAGACTGGTCTACACAGTTAAAACAACAGTCTGTATCCATTTCCTTTGTTTCCAGCACTACAGATATCACCCAAGCCACAAATGCTGAAGTATATAGGCTGGTGGTACCATGGGTTCTTACTGGGTTTCTTTTTCATACTATTTTCTTCCAAGTAATTCACTATGCAAAAGGCAGAAGGACTTTGTGGCAGAAGGACCATCTATTCCAAATATTTTCACTCTACATTATTATTTTCTGTGCAATCAGGATACAGATAACACAGGTATTATAGACCATTGCTGTTACTTTGGCTTTTAAACTGACTAGACTGATTGAGCCATAGCATCCTTTCAGTCACGTGATCAATCAGGAAGGTAAATCCTCTGCTTTAAGTGGATTCAGAAGGCTGCTCTGGATAGATGAGGTTGCTATAGTAGGACCTGAGAATAAACAGAAAGACTGAATAGAAGGCTGCTGCTGTTTCGAAATAAGAGATGATAGTTTGGGTCTAGATAGTGCTGGCAAGATAGCTGAAAACATTTAAGTAGATTTAAGTAGAGTTTGATTGGAATATCAATTTTAGAGTTGCCATCAAGATAGAGGGAGGGATTCAGATGGATACATTTGGTAGGGATTAGTGAAATTCTGCTTTACTGGGGATCCTGGGGGAGAGATTAAATAAATAGTTGTGTGTAGCTAGGAGGGCTAAATGATGAGAATGAGGTCTATGAGAAATGTCAGCCCATGCTGACAGAAAGCTATGCACACTGAGAAGGGAGCATACAGAGAACAGGACTAAGGTCTAAGACACAGGACACTTCTTAAAAATCTATGGAAAAAAATGAATTTTTAGATCCAAAGGATATAAATGATCTGACTCTGTTTAAAAGTTAGTGACTTACTACTTTTGTCAAAGGCAGAATATCTCTAAAAGAGTAGTTGAAAATTTCTTGAAATTATCATGGAAATCTAATGGAATATAGCTTTGTCCTAAGATTCTGATGTTATAACCTCCTTAAGAATGATCCTCATCAGAAGTATGAACACTTTGTACTTAAAATTTGATGAAGGATTTGAGGGAAACAAAAGTAACATGTTTCTGTTTTCTGAATGGGTAACAGATTCAGAGTCAGAAAACAAAACAAGGTTGTATTCAATTTTAGATTCAGGTTCATTCCAAATAACTTTGAGGTCGAACTTTGTTCTAGATAATTCCCTGATCTGAAAGAGTTTAAGGATGCCAGGGTGGTTTCTGGGTTCACAAAGGAATTCTGTCCTTTGAGACTTGTTCAGTTTATGACCCGTTTGAGCTACCACTGAGTGAATCATGGTTGAGCTGCCAAGGTGGTCCAACTTGTACTGCATGCTCACTGGGGATCAGATCAATGCCTTGAAAGCAAGCATCTGTGACATGGAAGCCATTCAGCTATAGACATTTGGTTCTTCTGTGGGCCAGGGAAGAATGTCAATAGGCTATCTGGTAAATCACTTTCCTTTGGAACTGTGGGGTCTGGAATTTGTAGTACAACACTTTGTGCTGCGTAACTCTCATTTGTTTGTGTCAGCTGAGACACAGAGCAAATGTTTAGTAAAGGATTCCAAACTTGTAGCAATCCTTGAGCAATACCAAAACTATGTGGAATGTAATCTCCACTTCTCAATTACACAGTTATTTCTAAATATAACATCCTTCTATGGTTTTGTTTTTTTCTTGAATGGGCCTAGTATATTTGTTCCTTAAATATAATGATGGTTGAAGCACAATATAATAGTCATTCAGTGTCACATGTATCTAGAATCAAGGCTTAAGTCTGCTATTTAGTTGAAGGTAAGGCAGAAGTACTTTGTCTATGACTGTAAACTGTAGAAAGATGCTCATATATGAAGTAGGATTCATAACAAGATTTATTGGGTTAAGTAAAAAGGCTCCTATATTGCATTTAAAGTGCTCTGCCTTATTAAAACTGCCTAAACTATTGGTTGGATTTCTACAGCCTCACCCAGGCACTGCTGGCTACCCATTGCTTGGAAGGTAAAAATACTATCATGAATCCCAGTGGTCTATTTGTGTTCTAAACAAAGTCAATTTTGTTAGCTTGACTGTCCCATTACACGCTTCACTTAGTTCATTCTGTAAAAACTTTTAATTCTTTCTCCATGGTCTCTGTGATTTTCTGCCTAGTGCTCTATTTGCTTACAATGCTCTCCTCTCCCTCTCTATAAAACTTCTATTATCATCGTGCCTCCACAGAACATATACATCGAAGTTCTACTCCCAAATGAGATGGCATTTTCAGGTGGGTCTTTGGGGAGATAATTAGCTTTAAATAAAACCATGAGCTTAGAGAATCACTATAGGGTTAGTGTCCTCATAAGAGGAAGAGAGAGCAATCTTCCTCCCATGCGTCTACCTTGCCAGGCAAGAATGCAGCCACCTACAAGCCACAGAAACAGTTCTTGTTGTGAACAAAAGGGCAGGCTTCCCGATCTTGGATAGTCTTGCTTGTAGAACTGTGAGAAATGATATTGTCTCATTGAAAGTCCTCAGCCCATGATTTAATTGTTGCTACTATAGCTTGAAAAGATAATTATACAATCCCTTTTCTTTGCTGCTCTCATGTCAACTCATTTTGTTTATGACAGGTTGTATTTAAAAACAATCCATCTCTTAAAAAATGATTTCAGAGAATCGTTAAAATAATTTAAAATATAAAACAGGTGGATTTACCTTTTCACAGGAACTTTTATTTTGGGTTCTTAGTAAAATACAGTTAGAACACCAATCTTGTCAGGTTGTAGCATGGAGTTGACACCTCCATATAAATCTAAGAGGGATTGCTGCACCTAATTAACTGTCTTTTATTTACAATTATTCTTTGTAAATTGGTGTTGCTTTAGACAGAAAACATATGTCATGCAAATAATAGATCTGGGAAAATTTACATGATGCTTTATTAATTGCGGCTCAGAGGATACTAAGTAAAACTTATTCAAGCAAAGGAAAGTCAATGTATTTGATATTTGACAAGAAAGAAAGAGTCATCTGTCTTCAATTAATTTATAATTTAGTCGGTCGACCAAAAGATGGTGAAGATGAAAGACTCTTTTATATCCAACACTTATAAAAAGGATAATTTTTTTCTCCAGGAAATTCTTTTAAATTTACATTTAAATTGATATGTTAGATTTAAAAAAACAACCTGGGTGATGATCTCAGGTGGCCTGTTGTTTTCTGATAGCCCAGGTCATCATCCGAGAGATGAATGACTGGCCCAAATAAATCCATGATCTCATTAACTTGGAGAAAAACTGGATTTGTACAGTTCAACAGCTCAGTAATGGTGAAAATAGAAGTTTTCCATAATGATTTTGCTCTACTCAATGATTAAAAAAAAAACATAGTTCTCAGAATTCTATTACATGTTAGTGAACTGTAATAAATATTTATGAATATAATGCATATATGACTATGCTTATGCTATGGGCATGAGAGGCAAGCATTGTTTAACACAGGTTATATTAAAATGATATCTTTTGTATAGTAATGAAGTATAATAAAGGATAAGAAACTAATTTGGGAAATATTAATTAAAGTTTTCTATAATTTATCAGTTCATGAACAGCATTCTCATCCTTCTTAGATACATTTTTGTGACACAGCCTACACTGGCCTATTACTCACTATGTAGCCCAGGCATGCCTGGGAATCTATATGAAATATTTTCAAATTAGGTCTTTTCCACATAAAGGTCTAAGGCCATGGAATGTGAAACTAGCTACTATTCTAAGCTGAGTATTGATGTCAATAAAAACAGTATTCCTTTGTATGTTGCATGTCATGTTTTGAGGGGACCACCTAATAATTGAAGGATTAAAATGTCAATATTTTTCCCCTTAACAATTATTGGTTATTTGATTGCTTAACTTTAAATTTTAGCACAGGAAGTTATAGCATGGATTATTATTCATATATAAAAATAACTAGAGATAAGCCCTTGCATAAAACTATTACTCAAGAAATGATTTAGCAAATGATCAAGACCACAGCAACTCAGGTCTCCTCTGATTCCACTGGCCTTCCCCAAATAAATTCTACCATGATATCTTCCTAGACTCCTTACCAGGCCCAGCTTTCATTTAAATAAAGCAAAAAGTCTGTGAACACACACACTTACTCAGAGCATATCATTCATTAGGGTATGGTTTTGTGCACTCTTTATTCAGATGCTGCTATCTGTGCCCAGACATCTGGTTACAGTCTGAATGTTGGCATTGCCATGAGTATTGGAGTATCTCTGGTCTCACTGATGTGTAAAAATTGCTCTCCATCAAGAGCATTAGCCAATAGCTGGGTAGGAAAAGATATCTGATCCTACTCAGGGAGGTTCTAGGTTGTTATTCTTCCTTTGAATAAATGTCAAACTTATCACACAATGTAAGCTAAAAATGAAAATATATAAAAATATCATTTCCTGGATGGACCATCCAGAGAGTGCCCCACCCCGGTGGTCCATAATCAGCCACCAAATGCAGACACTACTGCATACGCCAGCAGGATATTGCTGAAAGGACCCTGATATAGCTGTCTCCTGTGAGGCTTTGACAGTCCCTGACAAATACAGAAGTGGATGCTCATAATCATCTATAGGGCAGAACACAGGGTCCCCAATGTAGGAGCTAGAGAGTACTCAAGAGCTGTAGGGTTCTGCAACCCTATAGATGGAACAACAATATGAACTAATCAGAACCCCCAGAGCTCATGTCTCTAGCTGCATAGGTATTAGAAGATGACCTAGTTGGCCATTATTGGGGAAGAAAGGCCCTGGGTCTAACAATGTTTATATGCCCCAGTACAAGGGAATGCCAGGGCCAAGTAGTGGGGGTGGGTGAGTAGGGAGCAGGATGGGGGGAGGGTATAGGGGACTTATGGGATAACACTTGAAATGTAAATGAAGAAATTACCTAATAATAAAAAAATATAAAAAGTATCTTTTCCTAAAACAAAAAAATCAAGAAGACAAACTCATCCAAACAAAAGACACAGAATACCCAAGCTAACAAAATCAGAAACACAAAGAGGGTAACAACATACATAGAGAAAATCCAAAGATTTATTAGGTCATACTTTCAAATGTTTACTCCACAAAAATTTTTTAAAAATCTAAAAGAAATGAAGACATTTATGTGTATATATCACTTAACAAAATTAAAGCAATACCAGGTAAACAATTTAAATAGAGCTATAACCCCTAGTGAAATAGATGCAGCCATTAAAATAACTTTGGGAGCTCTTAGAGACTAAGCCACCAACCAAAAGGCTAGTCTGAGATTCTTGGCAGATACATAACAGAGGACTGCTTTATCTAGCCTTAAAAAAAAAAAAGAATATGGATAATCTTGTAGATACTTGAAGCCTCAGGAAAGGGGAATGCGGGAGGGGTGGGTAGCACACTCAGAGGCAATGGAGAGGCAATGGGATGAAAAACTGTGGGGGAGAGGACAGGGAGGGGAAGGCAATGTCTGAAATGTAAATAAATAATATAATTAAAATTTTCAAAAAATAAAAAAACAAAAACAAAAACATAAAAAGCCTTAAAAGAGAGTCTCACGACCCCTGCACTCCCTAAGAAGCCCAGGACCAAGTGAGTTTGGCATAAAATGATACCATATTTTCAAAGAAGAACTGATGCCAATGCTCCGCAAAGTATACCACAAATAGAAACAGAAGGAACATTGCCCAATTCATTTTATGAGGCCACAGTTTCCCTGATACCTAAATCAGAGAAACCCTCTACAAAGAAAGGGAATTACAGATCAATTTCCCTTATGAACTCAGTAAAATATTTGCAAATCAAATCTAATAACATGCAAAAAAGATCATCCACTATGATCAAGTAGGATTCATCCCAGAGATACAGGGATGGTTGAACATATAAAAATAGGTAAAATATTCCACCATATAAATGAACTGAAAGGAAAAAAAAAAAAAAAAAAAAAAAAAAAAAAAAAAAAAAAAAAAAAAAAAAAAAAAAACTCAGCAAAGTGGCTGTATACAATACTAACTCAAAATGCCATAGCCTTCCTATATAAAAATGGACTAAGGAAGAAATTAGGGAAACATTATTTATCATAATAGCCACAAATAATATCAAATATCTTGGGGTAACTGTAATGAAATAAGTGAAAGACTTCTATGATAAAAACTTCAAGTCACTAAAGAAAGTAATTGAAGAAGATGTCAGAAAATGAAAAGACTTCCCATGTTCATTGATCAGTAGGATTAACAGTAAAAATGGCCAACCTACCAAAAGCAATCTGCAGATTCAATGCAATTTCCATCAAAATTCCAACACAATTTTTTTACAGACCCTGAAAGAGCAATTCTAAACTTTATTTTGTAAAACAAAAAAGCCAGGATAGCTAAAAACAATCCTGAACAATAAAGAACTTCTGGAGAAATCACCATCCCTGACCTCAAACTGTACTGGTGATAAAAATTGCATGATATTGGTACAACAAAAGACAGGTGCCTCAATGGAATAGCATTGAAGACCCAGAAATAAACTCAGCCACCTATGGACACTTGATTTTTGACAAAGAACCAAAACCATTCAATGGGAAAAATAAAGCATCTTCAACAAATGGTGCCAGTCTCACTGAATGCTGCTTGTAGGAGCATGCAAATAGATCCACATCTATCATCCTACACAAAATTCAAGTCCAAATGGGTCAAAGATCTCAACAAAACCAGTCACACTGTTACAGAAAAAAGGGAAAGTGAGAATAGCTTCAAATGCATTGGAACAGGAGACAAATTTCTGAACAGAATACCTGTAGCATGGGAACTAAATCAATAATTAAAGAACAAGGCTTCATGCAACTGAAAAGCTTTTGTAAGGCATAGGAGACCATCATTCAGACAATCAGGCAACCTACAGAATGGATAAACACTTTCACCAACTCATATCTGACAGAGAGCTAATACCCAAAGTAAATAAAGAACTCAAGAAATTAGATATCAAAAAACAAATAATAAAATTAAAAAAAATAGGGTGCTGGTCTAAACAGAAAGTTCTCAATAGAGAAATCTCAAATTGCCCAAAACTATTTAAAGAAATGTTGAACATCCTTAGTCATCATGAAATGCAAGTCAGAATTACATTTTTATTCCATTTTACACCTGTTAGAATGACAAGGTCAATAACATAAGTGACAGCTTATCCAGGTCAAGATGTGGAGCAAGGAGAACACCCCTCCATTGCTGGTGGGAGTGTAAACTTCTCCAGCCAGTATGAATACCAACATGGCTGCTCCTCAGAAAACTGGGAATCAATTTACCTCAGCACCCAGGCAAGCCACTTTTGGACATATGCTCAGAGGATACTTTACTCTCTCACAAGGACATTTACTCAACTATGTTCATTGTGGCTTAATTCATAAGATCTAGAAATCTGAAATAGCCTAGGTATCCCTCACCCAGAAAATGAATTTTTTAAAAATGTAGTACATTTACTTAGGTGATATCATAAAATTTGCAGGCAAATAGATGGAATTAGAATAAAATCATCCTGAGTGAGGTAACCAAGACCCAGAAAGACATACATGGTATGCATTAACTTATAAGCAGTTATAGTTGTTAAGTAAATGATAATCAAACTAAATCCACTGACCCACATATACTAGATAAAGAGTAGGGCTCTAGTGGGCACCCTAGAGTAGGGCTCTCCCTGGGAAGAGGAAATATATAACTTTGAGGGTCGACTGGGAGAAGACTTGGGAGTGGGTGGGATCAGGTGGAGAGAGAGAGAGAGTTCAGGAGAGAAGGCTAGAATTGGGGAGCACAACCTTTTATCAAATACTTTTGTCTGTGTGCACTTAAACAGTCTTTTAATTTCATTTATTCTGCTAAAATAGCAAATTGTACTCTTTAATTTCTAGATACTGAAATCAAATTTTCCTTATTGACTTGACTGCATAGTGTTAGAGTGAGATATATTTTGCATTTATTATTAATAACCTTTAATAATAATCTATATTCACAAGTGCCAATGACAAATAGATTTTTTTATTGTAACTCTCAGATTTCTATAAAAGTCATATTGGTCCTAAAACTAGTTCTGAAATTCACCTGACTTCTATTTTGCAGGATAGTTTCTGGAGACTAGTATTGTCCTTTGTTTGTAAAGGCTGTCGGTGATTACTATTTTTGAAGCTATTTTGGTCTAGCTCATAATATAATTATGGTTTCAATTAAATTGAAACCATATCAAACCTGAACTCATATCATTTTATTGCCACTTTTTGCTTTCAATAAAGTTGACTATTTCAACTACACTTTCTTTATTTCCTCTCTGCCTTTTTAGCTCTGTTTTTTTCAGAAAAGTTTAAAGTTCACAGGAGCAGTAAGGAGAACGCAAGTTCTCATATAACCCTTTCCCACATAAATCTATAATTTCTTTTACTATCAACATTCTGTGATAGCACACCATTATCATCTAGGTTACAAAAATTTAAATTAAGTGTACTTGATACTGTCTCTTTTGGGGGTTTTGACAAATGGACAAAGACCTACATCCATCTTGGAATATAATACACAAAATTTTTGTGTGTTCTGCCTATTCAGTCCTTTCTGTTCCCATCCAACAGGAAACCACTGTTCCTTTTCTGTCTGCTGGTGTTGGCCTTCTGAGAATGCCACATACTTGGAAGAATACACTGTGTAACCATTTAGATTTGGAGTCCTAGTCTTAGTAGTATGTGTCCAAGATAGTTGCAGTTCTTGCCCAGGACTGACAAGACATTTTTTTTTTCTTTTCAATTGATTTCACTGCCTGAATATCCATAGTTATTCATTCTTTTATTTGCTGAGGATCAAGTGTGCTGTTTTCTTCTATTATTTGGCAACTATGAATAAAGCTGTTACAAACATTTGTGTATAGATTTCTGTGTAGATACCCTTGTGTTTTCTAGTATTGTTAGAAATTTATCTTCCTTTCCCACTATCATGTTACTAAAATTTTTTGAAATTTATCAGTTTTTATGAATGAGCAACTTTGGGCATCCTCTATGGTACATTTGATTTATATTTTATTCTTTTGTTCTTAATGTCTACTTTCTTGGATAGCTTTTGAGGTCAATTTGTCATTTTTCCTAGCTTTAGAAAAGAGATCTAGTCATTTATGCTCATTCTTTCATTTTTATTATGGCAAAATGCATCTAATGTCATTTATTATCTTAATTATTTCCTACATATATTTCAGTAGTATTTCTATCCATAAATTTGTGTTTCCAAACTAGGATTTCTCATCTAGCAAAGAAACCTCCAAATCACCTGTACACTAATTCCTTCTTTTTCTCTTCCTCTTCTTCTTCCTTCTCCTCCTTCCCCCACCCACCCCAGCCTTATAAACCACATCTATGTTTTAAATAAGTTTGGAGACTTTATTTACTCTGAATAAAGGCAGGCACACCATTTGTCTGATTCTGATTGGTTTATTTCATTTAGCATAAAGGTCATAATTCTTACACTGTGTAACAAGATTCCTTCCTGTTCAACACTCCTATTTCTACCTATAAAACTTTGAGACTTCTTCTTCTTCTTCTTCTTCTTCTTCTTCTTCTTCTTCTTCTTCTTCTTCTTCTTCTTCTTCTTCTTCTTCTTCTTCTTCTTCTTCTTCTTCTTCTCCTTCTCCTTCTCCTTCTCCTTCTCCTTCTCCTTCTCCTTCTCCTCCTCCTCCTCCCTCCTTCTTCTTTCCCTTCCCCTTCCCCTTCTCCTCTTCCTTCTCCTGCTCCTTTTCCTCCTCTACCTTCCCCTGCTCCCCCTTTTCCCCTTCCCCCCAATCCTTTCCCTCTTCATACTTGTGATGGTTTGTATATTCTTGGACCAGGGAGTGGCACCATTTGGAGGTGTGGCCTTGTTGAAATAGATGTGACCTGGTTGGAGTAGGTGTGTCACTATGGGTGTGGGCTTAAGACTCTCACCCCAGTTGCCCGGAAGTCAGTCTTCCACTAGCAGCCTTTGGATGAAGATGTAGAACTCTCAGCTCCTCCTGCACCATGCCTGCCTGTATGCTGCCATGCTCCCACCTTGATGGTAATGGAATGAACCTCTGAATTTGAAAGCCAGCCCCAATTAAATGTTGGGTTTTTTTTCATAAGACTTGCCTTGGTCATGGTGTCTGTTCACAGCAGCAAAACCCTAACTAAGACAATACTCTTCCTTATCTCTCTTCTTGTTTTCCCATGGAGCCGAGTTTATGACACTCCGATGATATTAGGATTGAGGCTTGCACTGGTTTTCGATTGGGCTACTAGAAGATCCTCTGAATGTCCTGGAAAATTTACTATACAAACATTTTGTTTAGAGTTTTGTATTAATATTCTTTGTATTTCTTCTTTTATTGTTGCCTCCTGTTGTTACTGGAAAATAGTTGCCTCAAAAAATAAGTTTAGAAATCTTCCTATGATTTAGTTCGTTAGATGAATTTTCGTATTTAGTTCTTGATATAATTCACCAGCAAAACCATTTACTTTTAGAATATTCTCTATTTAAATTTTATTATTTTAAAATATGTATATATTATACATATATATTAAAATTATCACATAACTCAGTATTGTAGGTTACATGTTTCTAGGAATTTACTTACATTACAATTTTTATTTTATTTATGACTTCTCAGTGTAGACAAGATTTCATATTCATAATAGCCAGAAGCTGGAAAGAACCCAGATGTTCCTCAACAGAGGAATGGATACAAAAAATTTGGTACATTTACACAATGGAGTACTACTCAGCTATTAGAAACAATGAATATATGAAATTCCTAGGCAAATGGATGGATCTGGAGGATGTCATCCTGAGTGAGGTAACCCAATCACAAAAGAACTCACATAACATGTACTCACTGATATGTGGATACTAGCCCAGAAGCCTAGACTACCCAGGATACAACTTACTAAACACATGAATCTCAAGAAGAATGAAGTTCAAAATGTGGTCTCAGTGCCCCTTCCTAGAATCAAGAACAAAGCACACACTGAAGGAGTTACAAAGATCATGTGTGAAGCTGAATCAAAAGGATGGACCAACCAGTGACGGTGGCTGCCAGGGATCCCTCCCATAATCAGCCACTAAAATAAACACTATAGCATATGCCAGCAAGATAATGCTGAAAGGGACCTGATATAGCTGTCTTGTGGGAGGCTATACCAGTGCCTGGTAAACACAGAAGTAGATGCTCACAGTCAGCTATTAGTTGGAACACAGGACTCCCAAGGTAGGAGCTAGAGAAAGTACCCAAGGAGCGGAAGGGGTCTTCAACCCTCTAGGTGGAAGAATAACATGAACTAACTAGTTTTCCCTGCGCTCATGTCTCTAGCTGCATATATGGAAGAAGATGGCCTAGTTGGCCACCATTGGGAGGAGAGGCCCCTTGGTCATACAGACTCTATATGCCCCAGAACAGGGGAATGCCAGGGCCATTACGTGGGAGAGGGTGGGTAGGGGAGCAGGGTAGGGATGCGGGAGGGTAAGGGAAAATTTCTGGATAACATGTGAAATGTAAATGAAGAAAATATCTAATAAAGAGAAAAAAAAATAAAAAGACATATTTCCAGGTCTGTGTTCATCCAGAGATGATGCATGTAACCATCAAGAGACTGGAGGCCCCAGGGAGTTTAGTGGTCAGGTGGGGTGGGGGGTGGGGGCATCCATGTGGAGATAGGGTGGGGTGGGGAGGAAGTGTGGGATGTGGAGCAGTCAGAGGGTGGTTGAGGTGGAGTGGGGAATGGAATATGGAGTGTAAAAAATTAATTACAAATTAAATTAAATTAAATTAAATGGAAAGACAACTTTACAATACACTGATATTTTTTATTGATATTTCTAGTCTGCATTTTATTTTATTGCTCTAATCTTGGTTGTAGCTTCCTTGCAGTAAATATAAATTTTGCTTATTCTTCTCTTTACAGGTCATATAAATCCTAAAGTTAGATCATTAGGGCCAGCAAGAGTGCTCAGCAGGTCAAGGTGCTTATTGTCAAGTTAGCAGTATGATCCCAACACACTTCCTTTAATGATTAATTTATTTATTTTTACTTGATGTGCAATGATTTTCTGCCTGCATGTATGTCTGTGTGAGGGTGTTGAATCCCCTGGAATTGAAGTTAAAGAGAGTTGTGAGCTATCATGTGAAAATTTAACCTGGGTCCCCTGAAAGAACACCTAGTGTTCTTACCTGCTGAGCCATCTCTCCAGCCCCAGTACTTCATTCTTTTCTTGACTTTCCAGTCTTGGGTTCTGTCCACATGCCCCTGTTCTCTTACTAATGTTTTCTCTCTCTCAGTTATGGTTGTTTTATTTTCATGTAAAATGTATTCAATTGTTCCCTGTCTCTAAGATCTTCCTTTCCCCCTTCTTGTGGCCCTCTTTCTTGTTTCAAGAACTACTGATACATTAGGAAAAAAATTCACTGCCAATGTTTATTCATTTGAGAACTGACTATCAAGTTTATAAGCTCACTAGTTAAAAGTTAAAAGGAGATATTTCCATGATTAATTTAGAAAGATTTTAAAAATACAGTGCAGATATTGACTTCCTATCTAAAATACAGCTACCAAAGACCTTCTTGTGTTTTATAGGTGGTCTCTTCATACTTCTGAGAGTTTCTTTTATTGGACAGAATCCTCTTATTTTCAAGTATCTCCACTTGTCAATTCCTTGTTTTATTTTCTCTGTTATTGGGATTCAGAAAGTTCTTGCCTGTCCACATATCTTAAAGTGTTTTTTCTAGGCAATATCCTGGTTTCAAATTTTCTATTAATAATTTTGATTCATTTTTAAGTGATTCCCCTCCACCTGGGTGATACTATAAACTTAATTCATTTTTCTGTGGGTACATATAGTTTTTTCATAATCATTTTTAAGAGTCTGTCTGACTGCCACTGCATGTATTTATTTCTTGGACCTCTGGTCTATTTCACTGATGTGTAGAACTCTTTTATGGAGTTCTTTGTATCCACAAAAAATAAATAACCCTATTAAAAATGGGCTACAGAGCTAAGCAAAGAGTTATAAACTGAGGAATAATGAATGACTGAGAAGCACTTAAAAATGTTCAACATTCTTAGTCATCAGGGGAATCAAAATCAAAATAACCCTGAGATTCCACCTCACACCAGTCAGAATGGCTAAGATCAAAAATTCAGGTGACAGCAGATGCTTGTGAGGATGTAGAGAAAGAGAAACCCTCCTCCATTGCTGGTGGGATTGCAAACTGGAGCAATCACTGTGGAAATCAGTTTGGCCGTTACTCAGAAAATTGTACATAGTACTACCTAAGAACCCAGCAATACCACTCCTGGGCATATACCCAGAAGATGTTCTACCATGTAATAAGGATACTTGCTCCACTATGTTCATAGCAGCCTTATTTATAATAGCCAGAAGCTGGAAAGAATCCAGATGTCCCTCAACAGAGGAATGGATACAGAAAATGTGGCACATTTACACAATGGAGTACTACTCAGCTATTAAAAACAATGAATTCAGGAAGGTCTTGGGCAAATGGATGGATCTGGAGGATATCATTCTAAGTGAGGTAACCCAATCACAAAAGAACACAGATGATATGCACTCACTGATAATTGGATATTAGCCCACAAGCTCAGGATACCCAAGATACAATTTGCAAAACACATGAAACTCAAGTAGAAGAAAGACTAAAGTGTGGATACTTCGATCCTTCTTAGAAGAGAGAATAAAATACCCATGGAAGGAGTTATAGAGACAAAGTACAGAACAGAGACTGAAGAAATGACCAACCAGAGACTGCCCCACCTGGGGATCCATCCAATAAACAACCAACGAACTCAGACACTATTGTGGATGCCAACAAGATCTTGCTGACAGGAGCCTGATAAAGCTGTCTCCTGAGAGGCTCTGCCAGTGGCTAACAAATACAGAAGTGGATGCTCACAGCCATCCATTGGACGAAGCACAAGGTCCACACTGAAATAGTTAGAGAAAGTATCCAATGAGCTTAATGCAGCCCCATAGTAGGAATAACAATATGAACTTACCAGTAACCCTAGAGCTCCCTGGGACTAAACCACCAATCAAAGAAAACACATGGTAGGACTCTAGCTGCACATGTAGCAGAGAATGACTGAGTTGGTCATCAACAGGAGGAGAAACCCTTGGTCCTGTGAAGGTTATATACCCCAGTATAGGGAAATGCCAGGGCCAGGAAGCTGGAGTGGGTAGGTTGGGGAACAGGGGTGAGGAAGGGGATAGGCAATTTTTGGAGGGGAAACTAGGAAATGTGATATCATTTGAAATGTAAATAAGGAAAATATCTAATAAAATGTGTGTTTAAAAAAAAGAACTCCTTTGTGTCAGTATCATGTTTTCTATAAATCTATGTCAATGTAATATTACTTTTGGTCAAATATTTTGACACTACAAGCACTGAAAACAATCAAAACAAGAGATTTCCTTAAGAGTGGGCCAAGCATTTTGCTAGATATATAATAGAGGAACAATACCTAAAATATATAAATAAATCAGAAGACTAAATAACTCAAACAGGAACATTTAATGAAAACATGACAACCAAAGATAAAATCACCCTAATCAAATAAACAGACTAAAGGAAAAGATAGTTCTCAATGATAAAGAACAAGTATAGCCTGCAAGTATAGGAGAGAGTATTTAACATCTCAAGTTTGAATATACAAATTAAAACTAAATTTAAACTTTGTCTTACTGGCTATTATTGGCTTTAATTAAGAAGACAAATGCCAACAAAAGCTAGACAGCTATACAAGAACTTAAATCCAGCAATGTGGCTGCTCTTGATGGAATTTGGACATGTCCTTATAACACATCATTTGTTGTTGTTGTTGTTGTTGTTGTTGTTGTTGTTGTTGTTTTTGGAGACAGGGTTTCTCTGTGTAGCCCTGGCTGTCCTGGAACTTAGTTTGTAGACCAGGCTGGCCTAGAACTCAGAAATCCGCCTGCCTCTGCCTCCCAAGTGCTGGGATTAAAGGCGTGTGCCACCACACCCAGCAGAACATGTATTTTTAATCGCAAACAGTGTAAGTTTAGTTTGTAGAAGGAAGCAACCATGTTTGAAAATTATGTCTAATTGAGGGGCAAAGTGATAAATCAAAGAAAGATTTGACAGTACGAGTTAGAGATAGGATACCCCAAACTCTCATAAAGACAGGAAAGGGAGGGTACTTAAAAGCAGTACAGGAAGAAGTCAGTCAGTTGTGTTCAGTCAGGTGTTGAGTTCTGTTCACTTATGCCTACAAAAGACTCAGTTGAAGCCAAAGAATAACAAGGAGCCCGAAGATTAGAACAGATTCTCAGTTAGTTTGAGGGTCCAAAGAGCAATTCAGTCAGAAACCAAGAGAAGCAAGATTGACTCAATCCGCTTGTAGAGAAGTTTGAACCAGAACATCAGAGTTAAACTAACCAGTGATTCAGAAAGAGCTAGAAAGGGTGATTATTGTCAACATTAAGCCTCAACGATGACAATTACTTCAGGCAAATAAAAGTTTCTTCTACAATTAGGATGCAGAGAAAGGGAACTATTTCATATTCTATTGAAATCATGAAAGTTCCTAAATAAACTAATAGTGGAGCTACAATATGACCAAGACATACCATGTATGGTATACCAGTGGGCTTCAAGCAATATAAAACAAAACTTTTGTATTTATTGCAGCATCTTTTGTAGGAATAAGCCTAGACATGTATTGGATAAGGGAAGTGTGTATGTGTGTGTGTGTGTGTGTGTGTGTGTGTGTGTATGTGTGAGTGCTGGCTAGCTAGTCTTTTGATGGTTTGATTGGCAGCAAAGTTCAGCTAGAGTTACCTGAAAGGAAGGAACCTCAGTTGAGAGAAAGTCAATATTCTTAATTACTTACTGCAGTGGAAGGGCCCAGTCCTATTTGGTGGTACCATTCCTGGGATGGTGGTCCTAGATTCTATAAGAAAGCAGGCTGAGCAAGCCAGTAAGCAGCAGCCCTCTGCCATCATGTTCTTGCTGTGGTTGAATTCCTATCATAATGTCCTTTGATGGGAAGAGTACTATGAAAGTGTAAGCCAAATAAACTCTTTCCTCACCAATTTGTTTTGCTCATTTTAATGGAGCAATAGAAATCTTACCTATGACACACACACACACATATATACATGCACTCAGGCACGTGCGTGCGCGCGCGCGTGCACACACACACACATACATACACACACACACACACACACACACACACACACACACACACACACACACCATAACACACATACACACATAATGTCACGAAATAGTTGTAAGATTGAGGAATGAAGGGGACTCCTAGAAAGGTGGGCTTATGGGACAAAGATCATCTAGAATTAATTAAAGGTGATACATGTGCTATAAGTTAAATAAAAATGACCATGCTTCCTGTCACTAATAAGACTTTCTACCATAAAACTTAAAAAGAGGCATTTTATACTTGTATACTTTTAAGCTTTTAGAAATTTAAGTCAAATCACTTATACTTTAGCAGTTTAAATCAAACCACACTATATCTCACCTTGACCTTATTTTATATATTTTTAAACAATATTAATTTAATCTATGTCAAATTTCCAGTAAATGTTGCAGTGGTTGTGATCTTTCTATTCCTATATTTAAGGTTATATGTAATATCTTGTGCCTGTGTGTGTATTTTCTTTTACCACTGAGATTTGTGCTTTCATATGCTGTCATGTTATGATTTAGTATCTTTTCATTTCAATTTGAAGAAATCCCTTCAGCATATCTTGTAAGGCAGGTCTAGTGATGAACTTCCTCAGTTTCTGTTTGTCTAGGGAAGTCTTTTCCTTTTATTATTGAAAGATGATAAAATATTCTTGGTTGACAGGATTGTGAATATATCATTCAATTCCCCACTGACTTTTAAAGTTTCTGCTAAGAATTCTACTGAGTCTGATGAGAGTTTTCTTGTAAGTGATGGATTTATTTTCTCTTGTGGCTTTCAAGATGCCTTTTGTGTTTGATAAATTCTTCTATCATTTTTCTTCTACCTGAAGATTTTAGCCTTAGCATTTTTGGTAAAGCAGATACCTTACTACCACCTTTCTTAGTTATTCTGAGAATATTTTTATTTCACTTTTTGTTTCTTTTTTTTTTAATTAGATATTTTCTTTATTTACATTTCAAATGCTATCTCGAAAGTTCCCTATACCCTCCCCCTGTCCTGCTCCCCCACCCACCCACTCCCACTTTCTGGCCCTGGCATTCCTCTGTACTGGGGCATATAAAGTTTGTAAGACCAAGGGGCATCTCTTCGCAGTGATGGCCGACTAGGCCATCTTCTGCCACATATGCATCTAGAGACACAAGCTCTGGGGATACTGTTTAGTTCATATTGTTGTTCCACCTAAAGGGTTGTAGACCCCTTCAAGTCCTTGGGTACTTTCTCTAGCTCCTCCATTGGGGGCCCTGTGTTCCATCCTATGGATGAATGTGAGCATCCCTGTCTGTATTTGCCAGGCACTGGCATAGCCTCATTCAAGATAGTTATATCAGGGTCCTTTCAGTAAAATCTTGCTGGCATATGCAATAGTGTCTGGATTTGGAAGCTGATTATGGGATGGATCCTGAGGTGGCATAGTCTCTGGATGGTCCATCCTTTCATCTTAGCTCCAATCTTTGTCTCTGTAACTCCTTTCATGGGTGATAGGTTCTCTATTCTAAGAAGGAATGAAGTATGCATACTTTGGTTTCGTTCTTCTTGATTTTCTTGTGTTTTACAAGTTATATCTTGAGTACTCTAAGATTCTGGGCTAATATCCATTTATCAGTGAGTGCATATCAAGTGACTTCTTTTGTGATTGGGTTACCTCACTAAGGATGATTTCCTCTACTGGGCATATACCCAGAAGATGTTCCAACTGGTAATAAGAGCACGTGCTCCACTATGTTCATAGCAGCCTTATTTATAATAGTCAGAAGCTGGAAAGAACCCAGATGTCCCTCAACAGAGGAATGGGTACAGAAAATGTGGTACATTTACACAATGAAGTACTCCTCAGCTATTAAAAACAATGAATTTATGAAATTCTTGGGCAAATAGATGTATCGGGAGGAAATCACTTTTATTTTCAAAGAGTATTTTTGGTGGCTATAATTTTACCTACTGCTTCTTTACATTCATAATTTAAAGGTATTCCACTGACTTTGGCCTTCAGAGTGATTAATGAGGATGATCTAAATTAGCAGGTCATTTCTCTCTGTTTTCAATTGATTCAATCTTTGTTTTTCTGTATTTTAGTTATAGTTAAGATTACATGAGGTTTTCTTTGGGTTTGTTGATGGATGTTTGTTGACTCTTTTAGATAACTCAATTTTTTTTGTAATTCTCAAAATTTGATTACTATTTCTCCAATTTTTTTGTCCTAGTATGTTTTCTACATTTTGAGATTCCCATGACTCACAGCATGCCTTTACACTCATACCTGGAGCTTCATTCATTGGTTTTAAACTTCATTTCTTCACACTTATTTCACTGGAAATTTTACACTTCATTGACTTCTTCTCTTAGATCTTCCTAGTTTGTTATTGAATACATATGATCATTTTCTTAGCTATATAGTTTTACCTAATTCTGTTTAAAAACATTCCAATTTGATCATTTATATATGCCATTCTCTTCCACTTGCATGCATTTATATTTCCCATGTAGAATACAGCTATCACTTCGACTTTTGGATATTTGTTCAATAATTCTAATATCTAGGTTTTTATTTAACTTCAGTTAATTTTCTTGAGACATAGTCACACATTGGGGGATTGTACATAGGGACTTAGATTGTAAACTAGACAATTTGCAAGTCATGTTGAATGGACTTTATTATATTTTGCTTATATGGGTAGAGAATGTTGACAGCTCTGGAGTACTACGAATTTGAAAAACTATTTTTGTCCAGATTGTAATATCTGTCTCATTATTTTACATGGTTGCTGGGTGTATCCATTTAGCCCTCCAAATCTTTGCTATACTTATTTGTATTACACAGACACAACTTATTGTTAATCCTGAGTCTTTAGTAGTTTTAATGCACAGTTACTGAATCTGACTCATTGTTGGCTTAATTACTCTCATTCACATTTTTCTACCTATAAATGCTTCTTTTCCTCAAATCAGCAAAATTGATTTTTTGAGGTTTGGGTTAGATGACAGCTGTCATTTTCTGCTACTCCATGACTATGTCCACCATTCAGGTAAAAGTTAGAGAGAGGTGTCAATGGAAAACTCACTTTGTGCATTTTCCTACAAACTCCTTATTTTGTTTATAGTGGCTCAGCAGTTAAGAACACTGACTGCTCTTCGGAAGATCTTGAGTTCAAATCCCAGTATCCACATGGTGGCTCACACCCATCAGTAATGAGATCTGACACCCTCTTCTGTGGTGTCTGAAGACAGCTACAGTATACTTACATATAATAAATAAATCTTTAAAAGAATCAGTACTTACTCACTTTTCTTATTCTATGTAGGACTTTTCATTTAATCAAAAGAACAGGTATAGTTGTAATAAGCCCAGACTATAAAAGTTTTTGTTTATTTTACTTTATATTTTAATTTTATTTAATTTTTTTCTTGGAGAATTTCACACATGAATTTGATGTGCTTTTAGGACATCCATCTCTCACTTTTTCTTTTAAATTTCTGTCCTCAATTTAGATCCCAGCTTCATCTTGCCCTCCTCCTCCTCCTCCTTTTCCTCCTCTTGTTCTACTACTTTTCTTCTCCTCTTTATTTTGTCCCATATAACTGAGCCCAAGTAGTGTTCCTGTATATGAGTCAGTGCAGGCTGTTTACTGTGGCTAGCATTCTGAGGATAATTGACTCTTCTTTCCCTGACAACCATTAGTGGTTTGTAGCTCCTCAGCTAGGACTGGGCCCTTGTGAACCCTCATAGCTCCCACAGTTACTCAACAGTCTTCAAAGCAACTTAGTAATCTCATGGGAAAACATCCCACATGTGCTATATAGTTCGAATGAATGTGGTTTCATTCCATTTCAATGCTGTTTAGTGCTCAGATTCATTTTGTGGACATAAAAAGAAATCGTTAGGTATTGGACTTCATCTTTATTAGCCAGCCGGCCAGAAAAGGACTGCCTGATCTTGTGAATAATATCACATTTTTACATTGAATTTACCTTTTCTCTTACTCTTTTTTTTTTCTGTTGTGCCCTTGAAACAATATTGTTGAAATTCATTAACTATCAATGGAGGAATGATTTAGTTAGTTGAAGTATATAAGAGAAGACAATACCAACATTTAAGTTATTTACTAAGTTTTGTTGAAGTAACCAGAAAAATGTGTGTTTTGTTAGCTTTAACTAAGTGTCTCCCTATACTCGTGTATAATGATCCTCCCTTTTTCTGGAAGTATAAGAAATATGTGGTTGACTAAGTCTCCAATATTCTTTCTATGTTAAGTTCTACCATTGCAGATAGGCTGACTGGTGAAGTTCACCCTCTACCTGTGTGTTTTATGACTGAGCATATTTTGTTCCCATTTTCTCAGTCATTGTGTGGTTTTGTTTTTTGTTCTTTAGCATCTAGGAACTTTGATCTGACTGCAGGGGGAGAGGAAATAAGGACAGACATACAAAAGATCCAGGATGAAGTCAACTCAACTCTCTGATAGAGAAAATATAAATTTCTGTAAACTCAGCATATTTATTACATAGGGCTAAACATAGAGGCAGGTTATTGCATATAGATAAAAAAGAATGTGAAGCTATTTCACATAGATGTACAAGGAAGCACGGTTTATGAATATAACTGGATCAACCAGACAGGTTTAACTATCTAAAAGGAGCAGTTTCTATAGGGCAGCAGTCTTTAAGCTGCAACTTTTGTGGGGAGGGGAAACTTTTGTGGATATTTTCTATATAGATTGCCAACATCCACACAAGGACCAGAAGGAACACTTTGACCTGAAGGAAGGAGTGGCTTTGGCAATTTCCCTGAGGGCTGAGGCTGTGCCCAAGTCCAGAGCGCATGTTCACTTTGGACCTCACCTTCCTCCTCCCCAAACTTTATTTTTAGCTTACTTTCTCTTTCAAACCCAGCAGGTTCTCTGGCTACCTGAGCTTCACTTGGCAATGTGTCTTTGTAGATTTTTGCATCACATAGATTGTAGTTTAGTGTTGAAGATTAGTTCTTAGTCAAACACTATTTTCAAAACAAACTAACAAACAAACAAAGTCAAGGAATTAATTTTACAAGTAGGATAAATTCCAAATAGAGAAGACTGTATTTGTTGGATTGTAATGTTGCTGACACTTAACAGCTCATGAAACTCATAATGAGATTTATCATTTTGACATTTGGCACAGAAACTGGAGAAACTAATATAGTAGAGGAATCATGGAACACGTTTAAAGGTAGGTTTTTCATGTGTTGTTGATTTAATTTATCTATGATAAACTAGCCAGACTATAATACGATAGGTTGAAGAAATGTTTAGTGGTGCTTGCCAGAAATTTCAGCCAAAAATAAACTTTTTGTTTTTATTGCTAGGAAGCAACTTTACCCTTGCTATATTTTCAAATGGATGAAATTTAACCAGTGTAAATAGCAAGGCAGCATTAATATCAGGCCTTCATTTATTCTGAGAAGATGAGAACTGAAACCCTCAGTCTTCTACTTAAAGGCAGTTATTAAAAATCAATGGCTTTTGTCTGTTTGAGAGGGCACTTGGTAAGTAAGAGTGTAACAAAAAAGGTACCCCTAAACTCTCCATTAGAATGCTCACATTAGATATTAATAAACCAGCTTTGCTTCTGTTACACTCATTTCAAACACTGGGATTAGTAGGCAGACTGCATTTTAAAAGGTCCAAAAGAGTTTTGAATACATTAGCTTTTCTAAATCCCTTGTAATATGGTAATACAAGTAAATGGCTTTCAATATAAAATGCATAGATTCTTACATGCACACCGACACATATAATTTAGAAGCATATGATAAAAAGGATAAACAGCAAGCAGAAACTTTATTTTTTAAAAGTTTATTGGTTGTTCATGGCAAAAAAATGGATGCATGTATGTATGTACATGCATACATGAATGTATCATATTCATTTCTCAGGGTGGACCTGAGATTAAATACCTTTTCCAGGGAAGAAAGTCTGGGACAGGAGCTTATTGGCTAAGCCCTCAGGTCCCCTAGGTATCTCATTATCATAGAGAACTCTGTTTTGGGCCTATGTGACCATAGGACTCATTTCTTTTTTTTTTTTTTTTCTTTTTTTTTAATTGGATATTTTCTTTATTTACATTCAAATGTTATTCCCTTTCCCAGTTCCCCCCCTCCTGGAAGCCCCCTATCCCATCCTCCCTCCCCTGCTTCTATGAGTGTGTTCCTCCACCTACCCACCCAATATCACCTCCCCACTCTCTATTTTCCTACACTAGGTGATCTATGGAGCCTTCATAGGACCAAGGATCTCTCCTCCCATTGATGCCTGACAAGGCTATCCTTGGCAACATATGCAGCTGGAGCCATGTGCACTTCTTGGTTGATGGCTTAGTCTCTGGGAGCTGTGGGGGAACAAAATACTCACAGGAGCAAATAGGAAGATAAAGTGTAGAATAGAGACTGAAGGATAGGTCACCCAGAGACTGTCCCATGTGGAGATTCATCCCATATACAGTTACCAAACCCAGACACTAGTGTGGATGCCAAGAAGTGCATGCTGACAGGAGCCAGATATAGCTGTTTCCTGAGAGGCCCTGTCAGAGACTTACAAATACAAAGGTGAATGCTCATAGCCAACCATTGGACCGAGAGCAGGGTCCCCAATAGAGAAGTTAGAGAAAGGACAAGTTTCTTTTATGTGAGGGGTGTGGCATGTGTTCCAAGTCAGGAATATGGCAGGGAACAGGGAGTTGCCTAAGTCTCAGGTGGGTGCCTACTGAATCTCTGGGTCTCAACCAAGCATAAACATTATTTAACACATTACTTCATGCTTTTCAAAGGGACAAATGCTCTTGTGGTCACTGGTAACACTTTTTATGATATTAAAATTTTTTACAAGTACTAATAAGATTTAATAGCAGCCAACCACTGTTTGTAATAGAACAAAATAATTTTATTCTTTCCCTATTAATCAAGGAATATTTTCTGTTTGGCCCCTAGAATACTTCTGTTTGTTTTTCCTATTGCTGAGGGCTGCAAGCTATTTAAATATTTTTATTCCAGTTTTTATATATGGGATTTGAAGTGACCTTTTTTTTTTCTAGATTAAAATTTTCTTATCTTCTAAATTAAAATTTTCTTTTGCAGAACAAATCTTTCTAAGTTGTCAAAAGCCATCTTAAAATAAATCTTGTATTATTTTGGCCTTTTGCCTGTCCCTTGTGTCAAAGCTAAAACAAGAAGACCAACTACGTCTGCTATGATTGTGGTGTGTCTTTTTACTTTCTAGTCTAAGCAAATTTTATCTCATGTATATTGGAGTTCCATTGTTATGGAACGCAGATTTAGAATCATGCATTTTTAGTGTCTTAGCCCTTTAATGTAGTAAATTCTTTTGCTTTGAAATAAAATTTTTAGTAAATACTTATGCACCATTTGATACTTTGTGCTTGAAATTTTAATCTCTCATCTGACTAGGTTCATAAGAGATTTCTTACAGACAGAATATGATTGGCCTTAATTGTAAGTTTATTCCAGTCACAATTCTTATATTTTACTTAATATTTTGATTTATAAAATATTTTTGATGTAACATGCAATGATATGGGTCCCAAATTGTACTGTTTGTTGTCTGTTTGTCTCCCATGTAGGTACTAGTCTTTCTTCCTTTCCTTTTAGATTATTTGAATAACTAATAATTATTATTTTCATCTTTTGGGAATTTGGATGTAGTTACTTATATAGGTTTTCCTGGATCCTACACTGTTTTTCATGGTACTTAATGTATCAATATGTCCAGTGAAATGTAGAAATATTAACACTTCATTTTTCTTTCTGTTTTCCATTATAGTTGTCATAAATATTTCATATTCATTTTAGAAATGTTCTAATCTTTGTTTTGACCAATCATTACTATTTTAAAATTACAACAGTGCTTATTTAGCATGTTATATGCCTACAAAAATCTCTACATTCATTTGGCCTTACTTCTTTTCCAAGTTTCTGTTATAATTTTTCTGCTATCTGACATACTTTCATTGACATGTTTATTTTTTAAGGAATCCATCTGCTTGTAACAAATTCTCATGGTTTCCTGAGAGATATTTTCACTAGATATATTATTCTGGGTCAACAGTTGTTTTGTCTCAGCCTTTTAGCAGTCCTGGCTCAGGGATTTCTTGCCACAGTCACTTCTGAGGATGGATCCATAGTCATCTGAACTCTTGATCTGCTATATATAATGTGCCATTTTCAAGGGTTGCTGTCGAGAGGTTCTCCCCAGTCTGTTTTTTAGCCATTTGGGTATGATACATCTGAGCATGAATTTCTTTGTGTTATCTCTTTTATCTTTTACTAAGCTCCTTAAATCACTCTGTATGTATTTTAACACTCACTCTGTCTTGTCTTTTTTTTTTACTTGAAATGATAAAATGTCAATCCTCACACACTCTCCACAGGGTCCTGCAGTTACCTCCATTTTCTTTAAAGCTTTGTTTGCTTTTATTTTTTATGCGTATGAGTGATTTGCCTGTATGCATGTGCACTATGTTTCTCTTCATCAGATGCCTTTGGATGCAGAAGAGGCTGGCTGATCCACTGGTGTTATCAACATTTGTGAGCAATAAGAAGGGACTAGGAATCAATCCTATGTCCTCTGCAAGAACAATAAGTGCCTTTAACCACTAACCTATCTCTTCATCCCCATGTATCTGCATTAAAAGTATGGCTTCTCCTAGTTTCTTTTCTTTCTCTCTTTTGTTCTTTGATAATAAAATTCCTTTCTGCTGTGAAAATGTATTATTTGTCATCTGTTTGTCTCATCTGTAGGTACTAGTCTTTCATGTTTTCCTTATAGATCATTTCCATAATGAATAATAATCATTTTCATCTACTGGGACTTTGGGTGTAGTTACTTATATAGAATTGTCTTGGTTACTGCAGGGATAGAGCATACAACTGTTTTTCATGGTTCTTACTCAGTGTGTGCATTTAAAAACATTATTTCATTTAGTTAATTGTGATGCCACTCAGAAAAGCTGTATTGGTTTGTAAGGATGGATATATGCAGAAAGGAAATTTACAACAATGTTTACTAAACATTTCATAAAAATATTTGCCTTGGAATATCAATTAATATCTCACAGTACATATCATTACTGGAAGCCTACATTCTAATAAGCATTATGTAAATCATGTAAATCATGTAGATGTAAAATATGTGGTAGAAAAGTTGTCAATGATCTTATCCATTGAGGATATATTTTGTATTCTAGTTATATATTATTTACAAGGAAATAAAAATTCTGAGTCTCTGAAGTATAATATTTTTTTCCAATTTAGTTTCTAATAAAAATAATATCTAAGCTCAAACCAAGAGAGAAATATGTTTAAGAATCAAAAAGAAAAACAATTAAATAACTTGGGGCTGGAGGGATAGTTAGAAGTTAAGAGCATTCAGAGAACCTAAGTTCCCATGACAGGCAGCTTATAACTGTCTATAAGTTCAGTTCCATGATATTTGACTCATTTTTTTATCGATGTGGACACTATCATAGCCATTCACAAAAGTAAAAATATATACTTACTTGTATATAAATGACACAAATAATATAAAAAATAAAGTATACAAATATATATATTTATTATACCCTCTAACTCTTCTCAGATTCTTCTTACCTCTCTCTTTTCTTTTTTTAAATGTATCTATTCATTTTTAGTTAGCAATAAAAGTGAAAAGCATCATGAAAAATATATTAAAAGAAAATGCTGAACAAAAATATCCAGTTGAAAAACACCGTATGTCACAACATCGTCAAAAGACTGATGTATGGTGGATAGTATCTTGAGGAACTGTAAATGAATCCAGGAAAGAAAAGCTTAGGGCCTTTCTCCTCAGATACACTTTGTTTCTTGAGTTGTTCTTGGGCATGATTTTATGCCTCCTATGACTAACATATTCAACTTATAAGACATGTTTATTCTTGTGGGTTAGCTGAACATAGCTATAGGACCCAATCTGGACAGCAAACCCTGAATGTGGTTATGTCCTTCTGCCTTGCTTTCATGTTGCCCCAGATATAATCTATATAAATACCAGGCAATTGTGTTATAACTGTTTTGTCCTGAGAAAGTTCTGAGGAAGAGATGCTCTGTTAAAATATTTAGTATATGCTTAGGCATTTATTTACATTTTTTCTTCATAAAACATATTCTGTTTACAGTTCACCCTCCTCCTACACTTTCTGACCATTCAACTCCATGCCTGCTCCTTCTCTCTTTAGAAAACAAACAAGCAAGCAAAACAAAACAAAACAAAACAAAACAAAAACAGAATAAAAAAAGAAAACAAACACACACATACACACCCCCCACACACACACACACATACACACCATAAAAGCACAAACTCAGAAGCCAAAATATACAAGCAAAGATCGGAAATACTCAAAGAAATGTGATACAAGAAGCCCATAAAACATTTTCAAGATAAACAACTATGTATATTGAACAATATCATATATATATATATATATATAATGTAAATGTATTATATGTACTCTATGCATAATGTAGTTAGAGAAGGAAAAATTAATTTTGATATCAAAGAGATTTTTTTTTTTGAGACTGGGTTTCTCTGTATAGTCCTGGCTGTCCTGGAACTCACTCTGTAGACCAGGCTGGCCTCGAACTCAGAAATCTGCCTGCCTCTGCCTACCAAGTGCTGGGATTAAAGGCATGTGCCACCATGCTCAGCCAGAGAGCTCTTAATACTTTTTTTTCAAGTTGTATTGAGTTGAGTTAACTCAATATTTTTCTAGTTGTACTGTTAAGTCAACAGTAAAATATTTTTAGTTTTTCTGTTAAACCTCTATAATTGATTATAAGTTTATTGATAATGATTTCATTTGAGTATGGCTCTTCATATAATAGTGTGTGTTTCAGAGTCTCTGTGTTCCTTGAGCTTTCTTCTTGGCTCTTTTTTTCCCATTTGTTTTGCCCTGTGCTGTTTGGTTTGTTTTCATTTTGTCCCAACTATTATTGTTGCTATAATATTCTTGTTTGTTTTTGAATGAAGGATGTAAGGATATGAACTTGGATGGGTGAGAAAGTGCGGAAGGTCTAGTAGGCATGGGGAGAAAAACAAACCAGAATATATTATATGAAAGAAAATATATTTTAACATTAAAAATGTAAAAAGAGTAACAACAAATATTGATATAGGACCACCAGTGAATAATCTCATGAATTGGCATTACAGAATGTTTTGTCTATCACACCTTTATTAAGGGCTTTCAACTCTTAGTGGAGATCTTTGCAAGACATGAGAACCTGTAGTGCTAATTATTACATGCTAGTAACAAAATTCATAGTATTTAACTTAATTTTAACATGAAATATTATTTAAAGTTTATAATAAAACATACTAAATATTTTTATAAAAATATTTTAATAAAATTTAAATATAAATGCATTTATGTCTTTCTTTCTTTCAAAAAATTCTTCCTGAAATGGGATCTTACACACTCCAAGCAGTTAAAAGCTAGGATGATCTTGAAAGTCTGGTCCTCCTGAAATTAATTGCTCACCAACGGCAGTTGGTATGATGCTGGATGTTGTACACAGATTGTCTTGAATACAAGACTTGCACTCAACTAGCTGAGCTATATCTTGATCTCCATATTTCAACTAATTTTATTTTACTGAATATTGACATTATCCATATCTTCTGTTACCTATATAATAGGAAATTTGATATTTTATATACATTAAAATTTAGGTAAAACCATTGTTTGATTAGGATGATCAAGAAATTCTATGTGTTTTAGGACAGAGTTTGTGTCTCTAGCTGCATATGTAGCAGAAGATGGCCTAGTCAGCCATTAGTGGGAAGAGAGGCCCCTTAGTCTTACAAACTTTATATGCCCCGGTACAGGGGAATGCAAGGGCCAAGAAGTGGGAGTGGGCAAGTAGGGGAGGATGGTAGGGAGAGGGTATAGGGAACTTCTGGGATAGCATTTGAAATGTAAATAAAGAAAATATCTAATAAAAAATAATAAAAATTAAAATAAACTGTATATAATAATCAAAGCCTTTTCTCTAAAATGATTAACAAGACAAGGTGGTCCACTGTCCTTACTCAAGTTCAACTGAGTACTTTAAGTTTTAGCTGGAGTGATAAGGCAAGTGAAGGTGATTAAAAAATATAAATAGAAAAAAGAAGTAATAATATACATCATTCAGTACAGTTTTGTAGCTTTCATTTATTCCATAGTCATTAAACTCTAGTCATTAGATGGTAAATTTTATATACACCATTCTTAGTGAATGATCATTGTTTTTCACAGGCAAATGATATTGTAAAAATCTTGATTATTATTATTATTATTATTATTATTATTATTATTATTATTAATTTTACAGCCTGTCATTATCTCCCTCCTGGCCCACCCTCTGACAGTTCCTCATTCCTTTTCTTCTCCCTCATCTCCAAAAGGATGTCCCTACTTCCCCATGCCACCAGACCTCCCCACTCTCTAAGGCCTCAAGTCTGTCAAGGGTTAGGTGTATCTTCTCTGACTGAGTGAAGACCTGGCAGTCCTCTGTATATGTGTCAGAGGCCTCATATCAGCTGGTGTATGCCACCTGGTTGGTGGCTTAGTTTATGAGAAATCTCAGGTGATTTTTATCATTAAGAATTTCCAGTAGCATAAGATGTTATTTCTGCTGTCGGAAGTGGGAATGTTTTCCTTGAACAAATATTTGTAGAAAGCCTGCTGGACATCAGTCTAAAAAGTACAGAGGCAAAGGAAACAGTGACGTTTCATTTGGTCGGGCAAGTCAGTGTGGGAATGAAAATCCCAGAATCCCTGTGTAAACAAACTAACGTCTCAGAACTTACAAAGGTAGGTGTGCATTAAGGAACAACAGCAGTTGTAAAAGTGGTGTTGAATGGAAAGGGAAAGGAATTCACATGATCAGTCAATATCTGTTCCTGTGAATGCATAGACATTCTCTTTTTTGTGTCATTGCTAATATATATTGCTTCATTTAATGTAACTGATTATAATTTTGTATGATATGAAAGGAAAGCCATTCAGAGTTAAACAATATAAACATGTCATATAAATGTTTGACATATTAAATGCCACCATTAAAATCTTCCTTATATTTTAAAAAGGGATATATAGTTCCTTTAGTTGTCAAAAGCTTACAATACCTATACTTAAAAATCAGTTAAGTATAGCACTTTAACATCTTCACAGACAGCTATGATTTTAAACATTAGGTCATTTTGTTTTCATCAATAAATATGGAGAATTGTCAGTATTCTGCAGATTGTTCTGTTGTAAAATGTTGACTTATGGTTTGAAAAGAAGATCATAATGTTTAAAAATTCTTCTAAGGGTCCAGATGAATCAGATTTATAAATGTGTCAGTTTAGGAATCTTCAACTCTGAATATCTTTTTATTTTTTCATTATAATACTGAAAACTTGTTATATTGGCTTTTCAGAATATATTGAAAATAGAGAATGAATTCACATCAAGAACATCTTTATGTAATAGGTTTGTATTGTGGTTAAAATCTGAAATGATACTGGTCACAATGAGGTAAGCAAGGCTCTACTAAAGTGCAAACCTGACTTCAGAAGGACTTTTACAAGGAGCATAAGCTTTCAAACGTGCTTTGGCAAATGAAGACCGTTACTGTTTCTCAACAAGCTCCCTGTCTTAGCTCTTCTGAAGCAAGTTTTCAAACTCTCCAGCTGTTCTTTGTCCTATCACAGAAATGTCCGCTGAGTTCTACGGATAAATGGAGGAGCCCTATTAGAAAGGTGACACCCTCACCATATGTGATCTTGCCTTGCCAGGAAAACTACTTTCACATCTTATGAGATTTCAGAATTCCATTGCATGCTGCATACTTCTGTGTTTGGTTAAATTTTAGTTTCTGAAATATTTTTCCCATTCAGTATAGTGATAATTCACTATGAATGGGAATCCTATATTAACATTAGCTTCATTTAAGGAAATATTCCTATGATAATATGCAAACATAATAAAATATATATGAAAACATAATAAATATATATGAAAAATATGTCATTAGGCTGATAAGATGGCTCATAACTCAATGTACAGTTGTAACTATTGATTTCTTGGGTGTATTATTCACTGTTCTCTAGAGAGGTAGAACTGACTGAGAAATATATACATATACATACACATATATATGTGTATATATATTATGAATGTATTTATGTATGTATTTAATTTACATACATAATAATGTCTGGTGGTCCAGTAATGACTCTTCACACTACAAAAGCAGAGAACTAGCTTCTGCTTAGTCCATAGGTTTGATGGAACAACAGTCACAATGTGGAGCAGAAGTCTGGTGGACTCTGGAAAAGCCACTGTTCAACAGACCTTGTTAGAAGTTTTAAGCACCTGAATCTGATATCCTCAAAAAATGATGACAGTCACGGCAGCAGCAGTAATATCATTATCATCATCATCATTATCATCATCATCATCCACAACAACAACAACAAAGACAAAGTAGATATATTAGCATATAAGAAGCAGAGGCAAGCACAAAAAAAATGAAAATATTTTTGGACCTCCTAAAATCAGAATATGTCTGCCACCCTACAGAGTTGGTCTTTCCAGGAAGACCTTTAAAGATCCACCTAGAAGCATATGCCTGTTAAGTCTCAGAAGATTTCACACCCATTCAAGTTGACAGCCAAAATTTACCATCACATTGGGTACAGGTGGTTTCAAGACTATAGAAAATGTACTTACTTTTAAATAATGTGTTTCTATTTTATTAATAAGGTCTTTAGGGATTTAAATTTTTAAATATAGTGAAAAACTTTCATTCATCCTATATCTCTCATGTTTGCCTTTAATAGGGTGCACTATTGATAGGAATGTAAACTTCAAACTAATAATGCGTTTCTCAGGTTCTAGCAAAAAAAAAAAAACTATATTGGGGAGTACATTATGAAGTTTGTAATAGGACCAATCTATTTTCATGTTATAAAGAGATAGTTCTAAAACATGCCATACAATGATTTCTCTGTGTTCAACTTTATTCTTTATATGGCAGAAGGATATGCATCTTAAGAATAAAAATTTGTTATGTTAGCTAATAACAGTAATTTCTTCTTGTGGAGAAAACTAATGTTACTGTGTCTTAGACATTGGTATACTCTGTGAAGATGCCTTACAAACAAGACAAATACTTGATTATTGTGATCATTCAAAAGTATTCATGTTTGAATTTATATATCCACCAGTCCAATAAAAAATTTGCAACTATTCCCTTATAAAATTTCTTCTATAACCATTTGTAATCATATTTTACCCTTCCTCTTTCTTATCATAAGCCCTAGCCTTTGGCATCTACAAATTATCCTTTGTATATTTAATTTTATCATTGAGAATATTAAGTTTCATTATATTTGTGATTGAGATTGGCTTTTTTCTCCACTAAGCATTATGCCCTTGTGATTGGACCAAAGCACTGCACATACAAATACTTCTTTCTCTTTTGAAAAGATCCAGAGAGTGGTCTATTATATATAATTATAGTGTAATTAATTGCTTACCTACTGTAGGAAAAATTTTATGACTGTGAACATTATAAATATGATTTCTGTAAACATTTTGTTCAGGTTTTTCCTTTTACTTCTTTTCATTGAAAGGAGAGATTTTCCATACAATATATTTTGCTCATGATTTATCCTTCCCCATCTATTCCCAGATCATCCCCATTTTCCCTGCAGAGAAAAAGCCTTATTTCTTACAATAAACACTCATTTTACATTTTTACCTCCCCACAGCTTTAGAATAAATGTCTTGAATATTTTCTGTACATCACTGAGACCTACATTAGGCACTGATATCATTTTTGTTTCAACTTCAATTATAAGTCAAAAATCAAGAGGAAAGCAGATAGTAGTGTAGTGGTTTTTGGACCCTGGGAAGTGACTGGGGATGGCAGTATAAAAAGGACATATGGGATGCATGCTAGGGTATACCTGGACAATAGGAAAATATTAATGTTCTATAGTGAAGTAGGATAATAGTGGTTGACAACAGTCAGTTATATATTTTAAAGTAGGCAATAGACTCTGTCTAGTAACATATAGTTCACACTAAGTGAACTAGGTAAGTTACTGAGAGATAGAGATAGAGGTAGATAGATAGATAGATAGATAGATAGATAGATAGATAGATAGATAGATAGATAGATATGAGATAGAGCAGAGATAGAGATGAGATAGAGACAGAAAACATGAGTTCAGAAAGTGTATGAGGGAGGTGGAGTCAGAGGAGGAAAGCAGCAGGTAGATATCTAAACAAATTGTTTTCACGTGTGAAATTACCAAAGAATGAATACAAATATAAAGTGTTAGAGAGGGTTTTGAATGTCCTAAATACTAAAACAAACAAACAAACAAACAAACAAACAAACCAATATTTTAGGCAATGGATAGGCTAATTACCCCAATGTGATCATTATATTGTATATGTGAATTTAAATAACAGGTGGATTGAAACAGTGTTTGTTCCAAATAAATATTCATAATTGCTAGGTGCCAGTATAATATACATGTTAAATGGACAGGGATATTGTATTTAAGGCATTCTTTGTTCTTTCTTTGTTATTCCTCCTTTACCCTGATGTTCTAGATTCCTTGTACCTTTTTTTTTTCATTTTTTTATTAGATAATTTCTTCATTTACATTTTAAGTGTTATCCCATAAATCACCTATACCCCCCCCCGCCCTGCTCCCCTACCCACCCACTCCTACTACTTGGCCCTGCCTGGCATTCCCCTGTACTGGGGCATATAAACATTGCTAGACCTAGGGCCTTTCTTCCCCATTAATGGCCTTTTACTCCATTTCAACAAGTTCTTCATCATTCCTGGGCAGCAGAATTGCTGGTGTTCTTGCATATGAGGACGTCTTAAAACTCTATTCATTTATCAGGGAAGTTTTAGTTGGATGCAGAAAAGCATATGTGATCACATTTCCTTGTTTACATGTATGGAATTATCATAGAAATTTTAGAATCAAAGACAATGTGTTTGTATGTGTGTAGGAATAAATAATCAAAGTAAAAGAGACTACTTCAAAGCTGGAGGGAATGAGTGGGGTTGAAGGGAGAATATCTGGGAGGGACAGGAGGAAGGGAAATGTGAGAAAGTGATATAATATTATTTCATTTAAATATGCTAAAAATTAAAAAAATAACAGAATTCTGTAAGAATATTTAGAATTTGAAAACTACAATTTTTCTTCTAGAGGGCCTTCTCATTTCTGATAGAAAATCCACTACTGTTCTAATTTTCTCCTCTATGACTTGCATATAGGTTATAGATAGATAGATAGATAGATAGATAGATAGATAGATAGATAGATAGATAGATAGATAGATAGATAGATATGAGATAGAGCAAGGAGAAAGAATTTCAGACAGAAGAGCTAGTGATCTGGAAAATCAAATTGGGGAGGAAGGGAAGCTGACTTCAGGATAGGAATTCATAGCTTTAGTGCATAAGATAGATTTAGTTTTTATTTTCTGTGGCTCCATAGAATGAAGCTTAATATATGAAGGATGGATTACTTAGTCACTTATGAGTCCTGTTGTTCAAGTGAATTCTTATATGTTTTGGTCTTTCATATTTGTGCAATCAGGAGTATGGCATGTTCCAAGCTCAGGACAGATAGCATGAGACACTTCAGGAAAGTCTAAGAAACTCTTTGCTACAATGATAACTGGATTATTGACAAATATGCTTGGCCAAACACAGTATATTCTCAGCTTAGACTTTCCATTTACATAAAGAAGCTATGCTGTCCAACTTCTTGATGCTATCTATCTTGACTATCTTGGAATTTTTCCAGGAATCTAGAAGTCCTTTCAGCAGCACCTTTCCTCCTGCACATAAAATTACAGAATGTACAATAAGTCTTTTATATAAAATGATGTTCTATTTGCATATAACTTGCTGTCATTTTCCCAAATATTTTAAACCATCTTTAGACAACTTATATAATACAGAGCAAATGTGTATAGTTTGGAGAGTAATGTCAAGAAAAAAGTCTATATGTTCATAATTGAAGCAGTCATTGAATGGCTAACCACATGCTGGCTTTAACCCATAGATCCAGAACCTCTAGCTATGATTCCAGGAGGCACGTTTTACCTCAAAAATTCTTCCTTGGATCTCAGTCCACGTTATTGCCTCTCTTTCCATGGAGTTGTCATGTTACAATCATCACCTCTGAAAGGGCAACTGAGTTCATGTGACCCTGGATTCTGTCATCCTTCATCTCTTCTAGTCTCTAAGGGTTCATCTTTTTCCTGATTCAGGCTGCTTACACTTAGAGAGAAAATATCTCATTCCATTTCCTTCCTGAACAATCTGAGCTTCTTCCTTGTGCAGATTCTTTTTAGTGAAATACTGGAAAAAATCACTCTTGTATCATCCAAGTCTTGTGTAATAGTGACTCCAAACAAATAATTCAATATTGTTTGAAAGATTATTCAGGGAAAATTATTCTCTTGGAATGTTGTATTTTAATAACTTTTAATTCTGTTTTAATTCCTTTTTAAATATGCAGACTCCATGCTAGAGGACTTATACCTGTGAATCTTTATCTGTCAAAGATTTTCTCCTTCTACACAGGAACTGTCCACATAATCAGTTGGAAAGTGCTTTTCTCTTGAGGCCATTTTCCAGATTGTACAATTGCCCAAAATTTATGATAGATGAGCTTTTTAGACCATAGCAAGGGTGAAATTTGGAATGTGCTATTTTTAGAGATAACATCATAAAATGGCAGCTATGACTGAATTATATTTTGGCCACAATTGTGATTTTTTTTATGGACTTACTTGGCTAAAGAGAATGCTCTTAATTCCTCCATGTCATTAAGGGGACAGCAACATTTGACAGTCAGAGCCTGTCCTAGTTAACACCACTCTCAGTGTAATAATAATTAATAGGTCTTCACTTAACACTTAAATTTGTCCAGAATAAGTCAATAAATTACCACCCATAATCATCACCCTTGAATATTTAATATGAATCGGCATCCTATTGGAATTTTAAGTGTTTTGTATGTGTGCAAAGGCTAAGTTGTTTATAAGGCAATGTTTGGATGCAACATATTTTGAGAATCTTTGTGAGCTCTGTTTGCCAGGAATTTCTGGCTTGTTGCAAGTCTTTATCAACTATGTGTCCAGATGGTCATTTCCTCGGTCGCCCAGAGACAGGAGTTGAAGCTTGTTTTTGCATGAGCACAGTCTATGGAAACAACTAAAGCAGAGATTTTCCCAGAATATTCCATGAATAGAATGTTACCAAGTCTCAAATGCTCCAAAGGTTGGACATGAATTAGGAAATTACTATGTCCTATTTAGATTGAATTTTCTCTATAATAATACCATCAAGTGATGCAGGGCAGTGCGAAACTTAAACAAACAAATAAAAAAACATTATTTCAGCATAGTTTAAGATAGAGTAAAATTTTCTGATTTGTATCTGATTAAGAAAGTTCTCAAAGAAGGGGAGATAGACACATTTTCTGGCCAGTGGTTGAGCGCCATGTGTTTGGGTCAAGACAATTGCAAAGGGTGTTTTGAAGTGTGAACATTTTACATGAATGTATATTGTTTTCTAGGAAATGATTCCAATTCAATATGAATTATATTGATGTGTACTTTTGATGCAAAAGTACATTTGAGCTTACTTTGTATATTGGGATCTTTGTGTTGGTAGAAAGTCTGTCACTTTATTAAATGTAATATAATAAACTCAGGTTTCTACTTGTTTTAAAATATCCAGAACCATTTATCCATAAAATACAATGTAGAGTTTCTATTTATTATTAAATACCATGTAGGAGATAATCAAAGTAAATGCTTTCCCCTGTAGTACATATATTTTTCCACTTGTATTAAAACACAAATTATATCTGAGTACATACGTTATAACTCAGAAATGTATTTAAAGAAGGTAATTAGTGAACCCAGATGAAAGGAGACAACATTCTTGTCATGTATGTCTCCTGTCCTACTATAGGGACTTGGAAAACTGCCAACTTGGGAGAACTTATATGGATCATCAGTTGACATAGAGAGTGTGACAGAAAAGCAAGCATTTGTTTTAGAACATCCAGGGGTGATGGATGAGTTGCGAGATGAAGAGAGTCACAGAGCTGTATTCTATATTCCATTCTGCTGATAAAGTTCCAAGGGTCCCATCAGGCACTTGACTCTTATTGTCTACTAAGAACAGCAATTCCTTGTCATGGTCTAGAGTCCTTGTTGTGTGGAACTTGAGAATTATGCAAAATCACTCCAGAGCAGGCCCCATGTGAGGAGTAACTGGCCAACACCAAGTCCATTTGTGTGTGGTGTGGAGATGGAGGGAGACATTTGTTTAATTTTTTCTCTTTATTATGATCTTTGGGTTTAGTTTTGAGAGAGAGAGAGAGAGAGAGAGAGAGAGAGAGAGAGAGAGAGAGAGAGAAACAAAATTAGATGGGTAAGGAAGTAGGGTGGGATATGGAAGGAGTTGGGGAAACATAATCAAAATATTTTGTATAAAAATTTTAAAGTAAAAATAATTGTTTCTCTAAAAATAAACCGACTAGATAGCCAGATGAGCCTAGAATAAAACTAAACACATTGGTCGAAAAACTATACCAATAAAATGAGTCCTAATGACATTTTACTATAACTCATAGATCAGAGATGAAGTCATAATTAGAAAAGCTTCCACCAGGAGCAAATGGGAAGAGATGCATAGACTCACAGCCAGGAAAAAAAAAGAAAGAAAAGAGGGAGTAAATGATATTTCTTCCCCAAAATGTCAGGGAACCCCACAGAACCAAAGGTGAAAAAGCATAAAAGCCAGAGGGGATAGAGAATGGTCCTTCTGAATTGACTAAACAAGATGCAAATAAGTTCAGAGACTGAATCAGCAAGCACAGTGTCTACATGAGTGTGCACCACGCCCTTTGCATATATATCATAGCTTAGTATTTTATGGGATTCTAACTATGAGAACAGGTGGGTCTCTGACTCTTTTGCTGGCTCTTGGGACTCTTTTCTTCCTTTGGATTACCATGTCCAACTTTGATATAATAGTATTGCTTCGTGTTGTTATATATTATTTGTCATATTTCTTGGTTATCTCTTAGAAGTCTATTATTTTCTAATTAGAGATAGAAAGGAAGTGGATCTAGAAGACAGGGGAGGTGGAGAGGAACTGAGAGGAGTAGAGGAAGACCGTCATCAGGATATACTATATAAGAAAAGAATCTGTTTCCAATAAAGGAGGGAAAAAGAAAAAAGTTAGAATGGTGGGTGATATGTGAATTTAAAATGACCAGCCCTCATTGAGAATTGTGTATTTGTCCTGTTCATTAAACAAATCAGAATTATTCAGATCTTTATTTAAAGATTTAAATAAAGAGGATTTAAAAAAATTTAGACTTGTTTTTAAAAACCTTCTTTCTTCTTCCCTCTTTGTCTCCAATTCTCTGATATAAACCATACATTATCTGAGAGCTTATTTCAGGCCACTTAGTCAAAAGCTACCATACAAAGCAACTAATTTTCATACACAGGCTTGTTCCTAACCTATAAAGAAATCTTAGGATTTTCTTATGTTAATAAATTTTACTGTTACTATCACTGTTGGTTAAGCTGATGGTATTTTGGTTTAAAGGCAATTAAACATATTTAAAATGTGGAATTTGAAGATTGTAAAGTGAAGAGAACACATGTCCATTGAAGGTGGGTGTGTAAACTCATACAACCATTCTGGAAATCAATGTGGCAATTACTAGGCAAGATGGGAATTGTTCTATCTCAAGATATGGGTGTTCCACTCATCATATCCTCAAAAGTGCTTCATCCTACCACTAAGACACTTGTTCAACCATGTTCACTGCTGCCCTAATCATAATTGCCAGACATTGGAAAAAATCTAGATGTTCCTTAATAGAAAAATGGATAAAAATGTAATACATTTATATAAAATTATATTATTCAGCCATGAAAAAAATACAATCATGAGATTTATAGGCAAATGGATAAAACTAGAAAAAAAAATCATCCATATTTAGGTAAATCAGACTCTGAAAGACAAATAAGGAATATACTGAATTTATGTGGATATTAGCTATTAAGTAAATGATAACTAAGCTACAAGATGTAGAACCATAGAGGTTTAAGTATAGAGTAAAGGACTTGGGGTAGGTAACAGATAGATCTCCATAGGAAAGTGAAATAGAAGAGAGAGATATGGATAGATATGGGCACTGGAACAGGAAAATCAAGTGGAGAGAGGGATATTAGGGAGGGATGATGATGGAAATACAGAAAAAGACAGCTAAAATTAGACCATTTCAAGAATACATATAGTATATACAGTAGAAGCTTCCCAACCAACCAGACCACCAGAGCTCCCAGGGATAAAACCACCAACCATAGAGTACACATAAAGGGACCCATGGCTCCAGCTGCATATAATACAGCAGATTATGGCTTTGTCAGACATCAATGGGATGAGATGCCCTTGGTCCTGTGAAGGCTAGATGTCCCAGTGTAGGGGAATGCCAGGGCAGAGAGGCAGGATTGGGTGGGTGAGTGGGGAAGCACCCTCATAGAAACATGGGGAGTGGTGGAATAGGGGGTTTCCAGAGGGGAAACCAGGAAAGGAGATAACATTTGAAATATAAATAAATATACATATACATATACATATACATATACATATACATATACATATACATATACATACACATATCAAGTCTACCCAAATGAAATATCTAAATAATAGGAAAGACATAATTCCAACTGGCCATCTCTTGTCATCAAGTGAAGATTCCAATACTCTGATTGGGTTACAGCTAATTGAGTTGCTGGCCAAAGGGGTTCCATGGGAATTTTCAAACAACCCAAGTTTTGGCCAAGACTATACATTTTTCTCTACAAGCTGCAGGCAAGGCTCCAATTCTGAAGATAATATCTACTCAACACATTAAACATGAGAGGTCAAACTGCAGTCTTCTTAGAGCCTTCACCCCTAAGTTCTAATGTCTTTGCAGAAGGTATTCTGCAGGCCACAAAATTTTTTTTAAAAATTGTAAAAATCAACTTAGCCACAAAACATTTGTTCTACAGTGGTGTCAATGGTTTCACAAAGATTATGGCAGTACTCAATCAATATCTGATTTGACTTAAGCTTTACTCCACCAGACAGACCCAATACCCGGCACTGCTTGGGTGACCAAGAACCTGAAACTAGATAGCCCATGGACCCAGGGTAAAAAAAAAAGGAGCAATAAATTAAATCAATAACATTTCTGTTATATTCATGGATGGGTGCACTGCTAAGCCATCATCAGAAAAATTATCTCCCGTAGTAGATGGGAACAAAGACAAAGACCCACAACCAGACAATATGCGACAGAGTGACAGAGTTTGGAACACTAAGCCTCAAACTTGGTATCTTCCTCCAGTCCCTCCTTTTTGGGGTTCATGGAACCTTGCATTAAAGGAAGTAAAAAAGAATGTAAGAGATGGAGGGTTGGAAGACACACACACAAAAACCAAACCAACCAACCAACCAACCAACCAAACAAACAAACAAACAAACAAACAAGGCCCTCTAAATCAACTTGATCCATATACATATGAACTCACAGAGAGTGAGTCAGCTTGTACTGGTCATTTGTATGTATATATTATGGCTTTCAGTTTAGTGTTTTTATGGGATTCCCCAGTGCACAAACAAAGGGGTCTCTTTGATTCTCATTCTTTATCTTGGTTTCTTTTCCTTTTGTTTGTTTTGTCCAATTCTGACATATTTATTAATCTTTATTGTAGGTTACTATATTTTATTTTTTATTATCCCTTGGAAACCTATTTTTTTCTAATGTGAAACAGAATAATAAAGGATATATAGAGGAGGTAAGGAGGAGCTGGAAGTTGGATGGGATAGGAGGTGAGGGGGATCAGGAAGGTGGATGGAGGAGGAGGTAAGGGGGAGATGGGAGGTGGATGGTAGAGGAGGTGAGGGGTATCAGGAAGGTGGATGAGAGAGGAGTTGTGGGGTATCAGAAAGGTGGATGGGAGAGGAGGTGAGGGGGACCTGGGAGGAGTAGAGGGATAGGAAACTCTAATCAGGATATATTATGTTAGAAAAATGTTCATTTTGGAAAAAAAAAAAAAAACCCAAACCCCAAACCATATAATCCTTACCTGTGTCTCCATAGGGCAGAATCCACATTAAATTTTTTTCATAGAACAAACTAATGTACTATGAATAGACTTCAGACTCCCTATGTTCACATATGAACATGTAATCCCTTTAGCTCATCACTACAATCGTCTGGCTACCATCACAATGATGAACATCATAGATATAATATAGATCTGAGCAATGTGAAAGCTGAATCGCTTACAGAGCCTCAGAACAATTATTCTTTATCTTAATTTCTTTTGAAATTTTGCAACTTTAACTCCTTGTCTCAGTCTGGCATGTGGAGCATGATTGATTTGCCTTTACTCAGAATGTTTGTTCAAAATTGTTACCGCTAATAAAGCATAGCAAACACAAGCAGTTAGAAATAATTTGAAGAATTTAATATAATAATTAAAGTATCTGGAGAATGAGTGTTTGTGGTTATTTGATGCTTGTGGACTTTGAAATGTTTGGTCTCTTAGTACAGAGAAAAATAATCTTGACTCATAAAACTAGTTTCCCACCCTATCTGAAAATGTGCACTTGATATTTGTTATTATCTTACATCAATTTTATATTTTAAAAAATATATTTGAGCCTCTATTTTATTCAATTGAAGTAGATACCATCTCCCTCATTCTTCTTTCTAGTTGGACCCTTTGGCTTACTTCCCTTCTCTCATTAATTTCTCCTGATTTTCTGCATCTTTAAGTTGCACATTTGTTAATATCTGTGTTATATTGGTAGCTACAAACTTCCAAAGTTTGTTTTCAAACTTTGTACATTTATTTATTGTAAAGGAGAAACCCAATAAAATAGCATCTTAGTGACTGTGGAGATGTAAATGCTTCTGTCTTCAGAGCTACACAGTACACTAAGTCTCATATCACTACTTAGGTTACCCAAATCCAATCAAAAGAATTCTTCTTCTGAAACTCACTGAAATAGTCTTTCTCAAAAAGAATATACAAGAGTTACATGTTGATTCCTAGGCTTTTGGATATGTCCTTATCTTTTCAAGGGTATATAGGATGCTCAAGTGAGACTCAGTTTTCATTGGAATTCTTAGGTCAGTTGCCCACTCTTGATCATGATTTTAATGGCCTTAAATATCCTCCATCTGTATCTGAGTGGTTCTTTCCTGGCATTCATTCTCTTCATTGCTCATATTCTAGTATTTGATGATGTTATACCTAAATGGTGTGGTTTAATTAGGAAAGACTGAACATTGTTGGTCTGTCAAAGGTACGTTCTGGGGAGTCTATGATGCTTTGGAACTGAGTCCCGGCTGGTACACTACTAGTATAGTGCTTGATGGGCATATCTGTTTCTAGTTCCTGCTTCAATTTCCTGTTTCCTGGTTTGCCAAGATGAAAACATCACCCTTCTTAGCAGCCAACAGTGCAGAAGTGAGTCACACAATCAAAACATTACTTCAATTAGTTTGTATTCATTCAGTCACTGTGTAGAGTCTTTGCATGCAATTGTCTCCATGCTGTAAGTTGTTATTGTTGTAAAATAAACCATTATATTTTGATTAAGCCTCATGTTTGAGCCAAAGTTTTACAGATTCATAAAACATGATGAGAAAGGAATGAAAATCACTGTAGAAAATTGTTAAACAGAAAAGAATATTGAAAAGAAAGAAAATGAGTTACTAAATAGATAATCAATGAAAATGAAAACAAGAACTACATTACAAATATTGTTAATAATTACGTTAAGTATAAATAGATACTAAGACATAAGGTGGAGGGAGGGTTACAGTACAAGACCAATTATTATGCCTCCATTGAACTCACATTCATAGTTAAAAAATGAAAGCATGAGAAAAGAATGCCACACAAATAGAAAAGATAGAGAAATGAACTGTTATTTCTCAGTTAATATGGGAGTTAAGTGAAAATTTGTCACAAGACACATGGAGGATCATTATATAACACTAAGCAGGTCTGCCAATTTATCACATAAGCTTAAAAATAAAATCACTTCCCTCTTTACAGTGCTCCTTGCTATTGAGAAGTCTTATTTCACATTTTTCAAATTAGTTCTGACTTGGTTTGTTTCTCAATGACTTTAAATGACTGGGCCTTTTATCTGGCATTGTTGAATACCATCATTATTACTCCAGATGTTACAATGGTGGACAAGCAACATTTTTCATAAAAGGTAAACAAGATGTCAGTAATGGTAATAAATGCATGCTTATTATGATATCCTAGTAAGAAGAGTTAAAAGAAAACAAAAAGTCAAACAAAGGCTGAATGTAAACATCCAGCAATATATTTAAAAATATATTACTATCTGGAGCGTTAGCTTAATTTGTAGTATCTTAATAGTTTTATCTTCATGATAGGGTGTCTTAGTCAGCGTTTCTATTCTTGCACAAACATCATGAACAAGAAGCAAGTTGGAGAAGAAAGGGTTTATTCAGCTTACACTTCCATACTGCTATTCATCACCAAAGAAGTCAGGACTGGAACTCAAGCAGGTCAGGAAGCAGAAGCTGATGCAGAGGCCATGGAGGGATGTTACTGACTGGCTTGCTTCCCTTGGCTTGCTCAGCCTGCTCTCTTATAGAAACCAAGACTACCAGCCCAGAGATGGCACCACACACAAAGGGCCTTTCCCCCTTGATCACTAACTGAGAAAATGCCTTACAACTGGATCTCATGGAGGCATTTCCTCAACTGAAGCTCCTTTCTCTGTGATAACTCCAGCCTGTGTCAATTTGACACAAAACCAGCCAGTACATAGGGCCTAGCTCATTGTGGGTAGTGCTATCTCTGGCATGTGGTCTTGGGGTGTATACCAAAGCAGATGAGCAAGCCTTGGCTAGAAAGTGAATAACCAGTACTTCTTGGGGGCCTTTTGTATAAGTTCCTGCTTCCAGGTTGCTGCCCTTTTTGAATTTTTGCTCTGATTCCTCTCAGTGATAGACTTTGATGTGGAATTATATAAGCTGATATAAACCCTTTCCTCACACACACAAAATGTTTATCTTCTATTGTGTGTTTCTCATCTGCACGTATTCTATGTTGCTGTGTGACCTTCCTAAGGAAACAAGAGAAGACAGTCATTCACTCCAGATAGATAACAAAGACAAGTCAAAGAATTATTCCTAAGTCTTGTTTGGTGATCCACTGTGTCTTGAGGTTATTTTTAGGATCCCAGGTGGGGAGTTACTCACAGAGGCATGGCTGCCTCAAAAGTAGTATTGTCATGAAACCACTCACCCTTAAAATGCAGTCCTGAAGCTCTCTCAACAACTTGCATTCAGATCAACTAGTCATCTTCCATTCCCAGAAATTGCTTACTGGTTTTTTTTTTTAACACTGAGAAGGATCTTGCTCATCTTAATCACTATCTGAACCCTTGAGTCATGTAAATTTTACTAGATTCTTGGAATTCTTAAATTAACATTTCAATTTTTAGAAAATAATTGTTTAACATTGTGAACTACAATTTGTTTCTCTTGTTCACGGAAGACATTTGGTTATTTTTCAGGATTATATTTATGATCTCAATTCATAGTATTGCTTATGCATTCCTAATTATTATGAAGGATACTATAATGATTATGACCGTATCATTTGTAATCAATCTTTGGACTAGGATCTATATTGTATCGATGTTCAGGACCCTAGGTTATATATAACAGAAACCTAACACCATCTATAGATAGTGCTGTGTGAGCATGCTATCCTGACTGACCAGGCATTATTTACACTATATGCCCAGGAGGGGTACAACTGGGTCTTCAGGTAAAACTATTTCCAGTTTCCAGAGAAACCACTAGATTGACTTTCAAAGTGATTGTCCATATTTGCAATCCCACCAGCAATGAAAGACAGTTCTTTTTTTTTTCCTCCCACATCCTCCCCTGTAGAGAGCCACGCCCGAGCTGGTTCTGCCGCCATTCCAAGATGGCTCCGACATCCTGTCACCACCCCCAGCCTGGGACAAGCAAACAAGTTCAGTGCGCATGCGCTTGTTACAAAGCCACGTAAGTCACCGCCCATCCCAGGGTGTAACTTGAGGAAATGGGCAGTCAGCCAATCCTGACGACACACGTCTCACTGAGGTGTATTTAAGTGCGACCCATCTTGGGCTTGCCCTCTTCCTCCGCATGATGTAATAAAGGTATGCTTGCAGAAGGATTCTGGTGTTCACGTCCTTTCTTGCCAGCGAGGTGGTAACATGGGCGTTTACACTCCCCAGCATGTGCTGTTTTTAATCTTAGCCATTCTGACTGCTGTAAGATGGAATTGCAGGGTCATTTTGATTTCCATTTTCCTGATGACTAAGGATGTTAAGCATTTCAAGTGCTTCTTGGTCATCTGAGATTCCTTAGTTAAGAATTCTCTGTTTAGTTCTCTGTCCCATTTTGTAATTGGATTATTTGGTTTGTTGGAGTTTAACTTCTTGAGTTCTTTAAATATATATATTTTTATATTAGGCCTCTGTAAGATGTAGTGTTAGTGAAGTTTTTCTCCAATCTGTAGGCTGACATTTTGTCCTGTTGACTATGTCCTTTGCCTTACAGAAGCTTTTCAGTTTCATGAGGTCCCATTTATCAATTGTTGATCTTAAGACCTGAGCCATTGGTGTTCTTTAAAAAATTGTTTCCTGTACCAATGCATTCAAGGCTCTTTCCCATTTTCTCTGCTATTATGTTTAGTGTTTCCAGTTTTTTGTTGAGGTCCATGATCCATTTCATCCACTTTAACCTTTAAGAGACTGACTATATAGACCTTTATAAATATTATCAACTTATGTAAGTAATGTCTTTCCCCCCTTTCTCGATAAAGAAAATGATTAAGGTTAGTATTAAAATATCTAAAGCAATAAAAATTTCTAACTGATTCACAAAGGAAATAAGCACTAAAAAGGAAGGTTTTAAGTCTTGTGTACATTTACACTTGATAGAATAATTTCACCTTCTTGAAATACTAAATAAAATTTAAGAAAGAGTACTTTTATGTAGTAATTTAAAAATTTTTAGAATGGAAGCTTAAACTGTATTTTTAAGATATATTATCCCTGTGTTGTCTAGTTTTAGGTCAGCTAGACACAATCTACAGGCATCTGATAGCAGGAAGCTTTAATTGAGAAAATGCCTTCATAAGATATAGCTGAAGTTTATTTTTTAGATTTATAATTGCTGAGGAAGAACCAGCCCATTGTGAGTGGTGGCATCCCTGGACTGGCAGTCCTATGTTCTATAAGAAAGCAGGCTGAACAAGCCATGATGAGCAACCCAGTGAGATGAACCCTTTCATGGCTTCTACATCAGCTCCTGCCTCCAGGTTTCTCCCTTGTTTGAGTTCCTGTCCTGATTTCCTTAGATGAACAGTGATAAGGAATTGTAAGCCAAATAACACTTTTTTTCCTCAACTTACTTTTTTGTTTGTTTTCTTTTATTTTTATTTCTTCCTTTTAAATTGTTTTATTTATTTACATTTCAAATGTTGCCCACCTTCTCAGTCTCCCCTCCCAGGGTTCCTCACCCCATCTATCTCTCTTCCCTTTTGTCTCTGAGATGGTGCTCTCTCACCCACCCACCTCCCTCACCCACCCCTCTCACCTCAACCCTCCTCCTGATATCTCCCTTCCCTGGGGCATCAAGTTTCTATAGGATTAGGGTCATCCTCTCATACTGAGAACAGGCAAGGCAATTCTCTGCTACAAAACTCTCAGTTCCCAGGTCTCTGGGACTTTCTATAGTTTCCCCTCACCTCAACCCCACCCCCCACAGCTGCATATTTCCATTAATTATCCTGTCCCTCTGGGCTTCTCTCCTGTCCCTCCCTATACTTGATCCTCAACTTCCTTTTTGAACATAGTATTTCATCACAATAATAGATATCCTAAATAAGAAAACCACTTTAAATGGACAAATTGACATGTTGACTAGAATGTAAAATAATAATTTGACTTAAATTAATATTAACTGAAGAGTAAAAAAGTCTCCCATTTTAGAAAATAAAATATATTTTCTTAATTCCCTTATCAAAATATATCAAGTTGATTATTAATGTTGTAAGCAAAGAGAGGAAACAATGTAACCATAATAGAACATGTACTTCCTTTTTACCAGAAGGCATTCATGTCTACACATGTCTGATCTTGATTGTCTTGCAGCTAGATCTCTCATGAGAAAGTAAATTCTAATAAGAGAAGTAAAAGAATTTTGTGCAAGCACATGCATGCATTAGTTTGTGCATGTGTGTGTGTGTGTATGTGCATTTGTTTCTGTGTGATGTGTGTCTGTAAACATATGTATGTGCCTGTGGAGGCTAGAAAAGGGCAATTTTATGAACCTAGATTTAAAAGTGATTGTAAGTCACATGATATGGATGGACGCTGTATCCTCTTCAAGATAACCAAGTATCCTTAACTAGTGAGTCCTATCTCTAGACACAAAAAAATATTTTGATGTAAATAAATTCATGGCAATAAGGAATCTTTCATAGGAAGTCAATAGATAGTGACTCTATTGTGACATGCAATGATAATCTGATTATTAGCAAATTCATTGGTAGTTAACTAAGATGGAGAGAAGATGGAGGGGAGTGCACTGGATTGTAAAATGTCCCTGCACTTAAGGAGAGTGAGGGAGTAGATTATTAAATTATATGACTATCTCTGAATGTCATTAATTTCATTGAATTAAAATAATGAGATACCCAAGATGATTAATTGCCAATTATAAGTATGAACTTTAAAAAAAAAGAAAAAAAAAAAAGGACTTCCTTGGCAACATTTAATAAAACCCAATCTACAAATGCAAAGCAGATTCACATCTGAAAATTGGGATCAAAACTAGAGAAGACCAAGATAGTGCTAAATGGTGTAAGTTTTGTATCCAGATCTGATAGTTTTAAGTACACACATGATACTATAGTAGATACACTTAAGGATTTTTAACAATCACAGAGGATTTAATACAAGAGAATAAAGAACATAAACAAGCATCAAGGCTGAGAGACTTTCATGTGCATATATTTAGTTCCTTCCTCTACACACCAAGGCAAGCTTGTCTCTGGCTGGAACCTCTAAGGTTTGTTCAATTAAATTTGCTTTCAGGGAATGCCAGGGCCAAGAAGTGGGAGTGGGTGGGTAGGGGAGCAAGTCACGGGGGAAGGGTAGAGGGAACTTTCAGGATAGCATTTGAAATGTAAATTAAGAAAATACCTAATAAAAAATTGGAAAAAAATTGGCTTCCAGGGAAGTATTATGGAATGGAAAAATCTATTTATGATGATCACAGACACATTTAATATATGAGATAATCTTTCAAGCATATGGTAAATTTGGCTGATGGTGGTGTTAAGTCTAAGACACCATAATCTTAATGCACAAAAGAAAAAAAAATAGTTACTGGAAAAATTAAAAGCATGTCTGGAGAAACTAAAAAGTAAAATTGGTTCAATAGAAGGGATAAAAGGTAAAGTTGAAAAACAGCAAAATGTTGGAACACTTTAGAGAATCAATAACTGCTTCCCCACTCAAAATGCAAACAAAATTAGTAAACTAATCCAGGCATGTGCACGTTTGATAAGAGGAAAAATTAAAGACACTGTCATGGATAATATTGAGGAAGAATTTTGGGGCTGTTAAAGAATATGTTGAATTTTACAGATGGGTTAATGCATTTGATATGAAATACAATTTGAACTTTAGATGTTAAGGGTGTAATTTTATGATTTTAAATTATGTAATTGGTTGTGAAGTTGACCAAAGCAAATTTATCAGAATTAATCTTTTTTTAAAGTTTTTAAAAGATTTATTTGTTTGTTTTATATATATGAGTACACTGTAGCTGTCTTCAGACACACCAGAAGAGGGCATCAGGTCTCATTACAAATGGTTGTAAGCCACCATGTGGTTGCTGGGAATTGAACTCAGAACCTCTGGAAGAGCAGTCAGTGCTCTTAAACTCTGAGCCATCTCTCCAGCCTTTTGTTTTGTTTTGTTTTGTTTTGTTTTGTTTTGTTTTGTTTTGTTTTGTTTTGTTTTGTTTTTGTTTCTCAAGGCAGGGTTTCTCTGTGTAGCCCTGCCTGTTCTGGAACTCACTTTGTAGACCAGGCTGCCCTCGAACTCAGAAATCCGCCTGCCTCTGCCTCCCAAGTGCTGGGATTAAAGGCGTGTGCCACCACCGCCTGGCCAGAATTAATCTTTTTTTTTTTTTTTTCAATTTTTTTTATTAGATCTTTTCTTAATTTACATTTCACCCTGATATGGCCAGAATTAATCTTAATGGTCAACTTAAGAGGACTGATAATCACCATAGTAGTATACCATGAGTGTATTTATGAGAGAGTTTCTAAAAAGGGTTAACTGCAGAGGGAGACATATCCTGAATGTAGATAGTGCCATAGCATAGGCTGGGGGCCTAGGCTTAATAAAAGGGAAAAAGTGACCTGACATCCATCATTCATTTCATTCTGCTTCCTGTGGAAGTATGTGACTAACTACCTCACCATTTTGTCACCATGACTTTGCTGATATAGTGGATGTATCACTTTTCTTTTTACATAACGCTTTCATTAAGTTTTTGAGAATTGCATATATGCATTCCATATATTTTGATCATATTTGCTCACAATTCTTCCACCTAACTCATCCACCTTCCCATCCTCTCATAACTTTGTGGTCTCTTCATGTTTTTGAAACCCAGTGAATCTAATTTGCCCTGTCCAAATACAATGCTCTTGATTTTTGGGACATTCTATGCAAGTGTGATTTATCTACTGTGAGGAACACCCTTCAGGAAAACTGACTCCTATTTACCAGAAGCCACCAACTGTCCATAGCTCTTCAGCAAGGTGTGGGTATTCATGATCCTGCCTTGCTCCATGTCAGAGTATTGAGGGGTTTGATTTTGTGGGGGGTCTTATTCAGGCAGCTACTGTGAGTTCATAAGTACAATGGTTCTATCAAGTCTAGAAAGTATTTTGCTCTGGTCCTTCTTAACCTCTGATTCTTACAATCTTTATCTCTCTTTGATCCCTGAAATAATGTGGTGTGTGTGTGTGTGTGTGTGTGTGTGTGTGTGTGTGTGTGTGTGTATAGTTATATTATCTGTGGTGGAGCAATGCACAGACATTATTCTCTGCACTCCTTCCAGTGGTGAGTTCTGAAACAACCACTGCACAATCAAGCTTTCTGATGAGATTTGAATGCTGCACTAGTTTATGATAATAGAGATATGAATGTAGTGGTCAATTTGATATTATTTTCATTTAGCAAGATAACAGCAATAGGTTGCCCTATTAGTGCCTATAAAATTTCCAACTGTAGTGTCTCTTCTCCACCAACATAGTTGGTGCAATGACCGGAGCTGTGCCGCACCCAATGGCACCCATTGTGTTGTTAACTAGGCTAAGAGAGCCCGGTACCCCGGCAGCCAGGTTCTGTGTGTCTGCCAGATCCCCTGGCTCTGCCCAGCTTACCAGAGGCCCACCTACGACCAGCCTACCTGCACAACCTGCGAGATGTCATGAGACTTCAGGGTTCCTGCCAAACTCCAGAACTCCTGTGCAGAAGACTGGGGGCGGGGCCTCCCCTTCCTTTATCCCCAAATGCTTGTCCACCATTAATCAGTCGTTCTAAGCAGAAGCAACCATGTAGCCTCGGAGACCTTCTTTCTTCCCCCACTCCCTTAGTTTCATTTCAGCTTCGGGCCAATCCTCCAGGAACTCAGTCCACTGCGGGCAGTGGACCCCAACACCCAACCTTAGGTTCTTAACCACATTTATAGTTCTGGGCACACACTTTCTCCTGTAACATTAAAGCTAGTTAGAAAACAGTTGGTTACCACCCATAATGTTAGTGCCACCACTGCACCCACTGCTTATTTTGCCACAGTGGCTATTATTGTAGTTATTTTAACTACACAGTTATACCTTCTTGGGTTGTAACCCAAACTGGACCCTTCATTGCTGAAGCTGAATTTATCAGACTTTTTGTCACCATAAGAAGAAAGATAATATTCCAATATTTACTTACAGTCAAATACCCTTCTAAATAGTCCACCCATCTATACATAAAAAAGTGAAGTAAGAGTTTAAAGTTTTCCTTTTAAGGCAATAAAAAGTGCACAAACATTTTACCTTACTTAGAAACTCACAATACAAGCTTGTATTTGAACAAGGATAAAGGATTTGCAAGGAAACTTCTCTTTGGAAGAGATGGAAAACATTACAGAAGACCATTGTCAATCAAAATACAGAGTTCTCTAGCCGGTTCCCAGTGGATACTTCTAGAATAGGATGCGTTCACCCAATTCTCAGGGTGCACTCTGGAAGAAGGGACAGAAAGATTATAAGAGCCAGAGAATCAGGGATTTGCTGTGAGAGTGAATCTGTTAGGATTACAGGTATTTGTGAAATCATAAAATATCAACAATATGACTGCTTAACATGAGTGCAGTACAGACCACAAAACACATGCCAAAGTCGATGGGAGAAAACTCAGGCGATCTCAACTCTGCACAAAGAAGTCCATGTAACAAAGGAATGCTTAGAACTAGATAAATAATAATCCTACCCATGGAAGAAAAAATCAATTGATTACCCAATACCAGATGGTCTGACCTGAAAACATACAAAAAGTAACATTACCCAGACAGAGCTATTTATACTTAAGAGTATATATGTATATACAGATGCATGCATTTGTGCAACAAAAATTACAGAGAAAAGAGTTTATGAATTTGAAAGAAAGCAAGGAAGTATATATGGGAAAGTTTAAAGGGAGGAATAGGAAGAGGAAATGATGCAATCCCAAAGTAAAATTTGAAAAAAAAAAAAGTAAAAAGAATTTGCTAGGGCTGGAGAGAAAGCTCAGTTTTTAAGAGCACTGACTGCTCTTCTAGAAGTCCTGAGTTCAATTCCCAGCAACAACATGGTGGGTCACAACCATATGTAATGGAATCTGATGCCTTCTTTTGTTATGTCTGAAGACAGCAACAGTGTACTCACATATGTAAAATAAACGAGTATATATTAAAAAAAAGAGTTTGCTCTGCCTTTTAACATGTTTATTTTTTTGCTTGCACCTAACATACAAAAGTTGTAAAGAAATATGTAGATCAAAATATACACAATTTATCACACAGGATGTGTTTAAGTTTTTTATCATATTAAAACCCTGTTAAAAAACCTATCAACATCAAAACTCAGAATATGTATTAATTTGCTTGCTTAAGATTTCATAAAAACAGCCCGGCAGTGGTGTTGCATGTCCTTAATCCCAGCACTCGGGAGGCAGAGGCAGGTAGATTTCAGAGTTTGAGGCCAGCCTGGTCTACAGAGTAAGTCCCAGGACAGCCAGGGCTATACAGAGAAATACTGTCTCAAAAAAACAAAAACAAAACAAAATAAAAAAGGATTTCATAAAAACAAAAGCAATTTTATATATATATATATATAGAGAGAGAGAGAGAGACAGAGAGAGAGAGACAGAGAGAGAGACAGAGAGAGACAGAGACAGAGACAGACAGACAAAGATTTTTTTCTTTTTTCTTTTTCTTTGTTTTTTAAGGGTGGAAGTTCATTTTTATTTTCTTTTATTTTTTTATTGGATATTTTCTTTATTTACATTTCAAATGATATCCCCTTTAAGCCACTTTCCCTGTTTTCCTCCCCTCCTCCTGCTTCTATGAGGGTGTTCCTCCACTCACCCACACACCCCTGCCTCCCCGTCCTCAATGCACATACACTGGCTCATCTGTGGAGCCTTCATAGGACCAAGGACCTCTCCTCCCATTGATGTCTGACAAGGCCATCCTCTGCTACATATGCAGCTGGAGCCATGTGTACTCATTGGTTGGTGGCTTAGTCCCTGGGAGCACTGGGGGATCTGGTAGGTTGACATTGTTATTATTCTTATGGGTTGCAAACCCCTTCAGATTCTTCAGTCCTTTCTCTTAACTCCTCCATTGGGGACCTCGTACTCAGTGCAATGGTTGGCTGTGAGCATCTGCCTCTGTATTTGTCAGACTCTGGCAGGGCCTCTCAGGAGACAGCTATGTCAGGATCCTTTCAGCAAGCACTTCTTGGCATCCACAATAGTGTCGGGTTTTGGTGGCTGTATATGGGATGAATTCCAGGTGCGACACTCTCTGGATGGCCTTTCCTTCAATCTTCAGTCTCGGCTCTACACTTTGTCTCCATATTTGCTCCGTGAGTTTTTTCTTTACTCAAGGTTTGCTATGCACAAGAGAAAGAGCTGTGAAGCTCCAAGGTTCCTCTGTGGTTCCTCCCGAGGTTCCATGGATGTGGTGCTTACGTGTACAATGGTTTTGCTTTTCTAGCTAAAATCTTCACCAGTCTTCCATATTCTTTGCTATGAATAGGAATAGTACCTGTAATTATGAGAGAGGTATGAAGTAAGTTTGGCATAATCAGATATAGACGAATTTTCTGTTTTAACCACAAAACAAACAACTTCAAGGTAAAAACATGCATGTCATTGTGCCATATATTGTAGTACAAGAACACAGCACACGTATCTTAAATGAATGAAACAATTTTCTGTTATGAAATGGTTTATGATTTTCTCTTGGCTGTGCATTCCCATACACATGAATTTCACATCTGTGTGGAGAAGGTTATGTTCTAAGTAGGAAAAANCACAAAACAAACAACTTCAAGGTAAAAACATGCATGTCATTGTGCCATATATTGTAGTACAAGAACACAGCACACGTATCTTAAATGAATGAAACAATTTTCTGTTATGAAATGGTTTATGATTTTCTCTTGGCTGTGCATTCCCATACACATGAATTTCACATCTGTGTGGAGAAGGTTATGTTCTAAGTAGGAAAAAGTAATGTTCTTCTCACTTGGAATACTTTCTTTTAGAAGGTCTAAGGAAGATGAATATCTAGGAACTGGAATAATGAAAAAGCTGTATTTTTTCAATTGACCGAAAGAGTCATTCCTTATTCACCACCTTGTTTCTCATTGTGTACTTGAAGAAACTATTAGTGTCTACTTAGAATGGGCAAAGCAATTCATCTGTCATTGATCTTCACTTATAAAATACAGTGAAGTGTTAGACACATCTCAATGAAAGTCTATCAAATACATTCTTTCCCCTCATTTAATTTATAGTTTATCTTTTTTTAAAAGAAAGGACCCAAACTATTAAAAGCCAAGAAGAATATTGAATGGATCTTTTTATATGTGTGCAAATTCTTGTGTTTCAGAGAGACTGCTGACTTTCACTGATGGAAGAAGCTGTATTAAATGGATTGCACCTAGCTCAGAGGCATCAGCCTTCCAACCCAAAGGCTATTCTTAACATAATTAAAGTCAATAATTTTGTTTAAGAGAATAGCAGACATGTTTATGTTTACATGATATCTAAAGGTGACTATAGTGTCTGCATGTGAGTGTTCTAGTCTTGGGCAGCTGACCAGGAATAGAAAATTATTCCTCTGTCAGATAACTGCAAATGAGAAACTGGGCTACTGTCTGCTCAACTTTCCCTTCCAGACATCTTGCCTTTCCTCACTACCCAAGTCCATTTTAAATATTCAGTTCTTGACTCAATATCTCTGCAAGATTGATTTTTCTGTGTACTCCATGAGAACTAAGGAGAGCCATCAATGCTGAAGACTTAGTTGCAGTTTATTTTTGAAGCAAAGTACACCAAATAAATCTATTTCATTGACTTAAGCTTGATGAAAAATTCTAGTAATGACCACACTGATTTATTTTTTCAGTTGTAGCAAAGGGTGTCTTTGTGTTCCAAATAGATATCTTGAAGGAAAATGAATGTATCCCACTCATTTACAGAATTCTTGAGCCTGAGCTGAAATTATCTCAGAAAAATTAATAGATCTTTTCATGGATGTTGTTCTTCCCTAGAGAAAAACAGTGATGACTCCAGCACTGGTGGAAAACAACTTAGGATGCCAGTGAGTTCAAGGCCACTGGCAAAGTCCCATCACCAAATTGAGATTTTTCTGTTTCTTGATGATAGATATTCCAGGTCAAATGGCTGTAGTAGAAACTCGCTGCTTTGAAATGTAGAACACAAAAGTTTAGGTAGCATGGCTCCGCCTGCATATGTAGCAGAGGATGGTCTAGTTGGTCATCAATAGGAGGAGAGGTCCTTAGTCCTGTGAAGGTTCTATGCCCTAGTAGGGGAATGCCAGGGCCAGGAAGAGGGAGTGGGTGGGTTGGTGAGCAGGAGGAGTAGGGAGGAGATAGAGGCTTTTCGGAGAGGAAAAAAGTAAGGTGGTTAACATTTGAAATGTAAATAAAGAAACTAATAAAAAAATTAGAAAAAAATAAAAGTTTAGGTATATAAGCATGTGTGGAGCCTAAGACAACTACAACACTAACTTAAAAATACTACTCAATATTATACATTATAGTCTGGATATATGTGTGCTACTGCTAGGAGTAAATTTATAAAGCCAAATAAGAGATCCCAGAAAACATTAGTTTATTTCTATGTACCACAATCAAAAACCTACACTCTAAGTGGAAAAAAAAACTGATAAAGGACAAATAGCTTTATCATGAAGTTTTCTGGGCAGTTATACAAATGTTCTGAGAGTAGGATCTGCTCCCTTTCCCGATATGTGTATAGAGCCTCAGCTTTAGATGTTGTATCGTAGATGTTCCATGTAAGGGTAGGAACTCCATAGTCCTGTATTCTTTGCACTTTGGCCAGTTGAGGACCTCTGTTGAAAAGGGGATTTCATTGATAAAAGAAGAGTGCAGCACTTACCTATGGGTATAACAACACATATGTAGAAGGCAGGGGGTCACTGTTATCATTTTCAGAAAATTCTTATCTGTGGTCTCTAATTTTCCCAGTCATAGGCTAAGCGGTTCACAGTCCCAGGCATGAGTTTACTTCTACTGAGTAGGACTTAGCAGACATCAGGTAACCAACCAGACAATTTTCTGGGTTCCATCCAAACCATTAGTTCCTTTATAATACTGTTGGTGGTAACTGTGTTGCTGGAACAATCATTATTACAGTACAGTCTTAGGATTTACAAGTCCCTTCTGAAACTGTGAGCACTAACTCTAGAGGAGGCTTCCAGCTCTGTTGTAGCTTGATTTTCCATATCTTGTGAAAAACTGTTTGTCATATATTAGCAGCTGGGTCATTTCCTCATGTCCTAGCAGGCAACGGAGATCAATGGCAGTAACTTGGATTGTTTGAAGGGGATCTTTTGGTGTCCCTCCAACTCAAAAGTAGGTGTGCATCACCTGGCTCTAGGCTTCTTGTTTGATATTCAATGGCTTTTAAGAGAACATTATTCTTTTATGTTGAATAACTCCAATTCTTCTGCACATTTTATGTCTTTGTTCCCAGGAATTAGACTAGTACTTGAACACATGCTAAATGTTTATTAAATGAACATTATTTGATTTGAATGGGAGAAGCATGAATTGAAAACCTAAGGGTTTACTAATTGTATATAAGTAAGAAAACAAATTAGAGTACTGGAATTTCAGTTTTTGGAGATAATGAACTATTTGAAGAGGCAAAAACTCACTATGTAGCCTCATAGTTGTGCAAACATATAGAAAGAATAGCTTTCCTGTGCATAGCCTTGAAGAGTAAATGACTGTGATAAACAGTCCTTTGTCATAAAATCATTAGAATGGAGACATATATTTTGGTGACCAGATATATTTGCTTCAAACTATAAAATTATTAGTTATAACTTGTAGATGGACAACTTGCAAAAATATGTATCTTCACTGACTTCATAAATCCATTATAATTTTAGACTTAAAATTATAATTAGACTTCATTTACATCTTTTAAACATTAGGGATGCTAGGCCTGATTTTATTTCATTAAACTTTTGTAAGAGCTTATAATGGTGCTTAAAGTTCTCCCAAAACTATAGTAATCTTTCATAATACAAACCAGAAAACAAAATAAAATTCAAATAAGCTTGCTAAACTTGACTGAAATCATATAAATTCAAACACACACACACTACTTCAGATTCTCTTTATTATCACCATACTGGCCTACAAAGATCAATTAAAAACCAAATGTGAACTAATAAACCTTTAGATTTTTAGACTTTGAGTACAGTAGTAATAAACTTATTTTTAAATATTTGAAATGTGATAAATGCAGCAGTATCTTAACAAACATTCTCCACCTTTGAAACGTGAGTAAATAATACCATAAGATCAAAGTACACTTTTGAGTATAGTAAAAGAAAGCACTGTTAGAAGTAAAAGCTGGCTCAGATCTTAATGGGAAATTGTAGTACTTTAGATGAGTTACATTCTTTTGCAATGTTGACAGCTGCTATCATGTACATATGTGCTTTACTGGACTCTTCATACACTGCTGGCTACTGACTAAATGTCTGGATTCAGATTTTTAGTGGTACTAGATTTTACCAATAAGACCATTACAATCTGGAGTAGTTTACAAAGAACAGTATAAAAATCTCTTAAGGAACTCTTTAGTTGAAAACAGGTACAAACTTTAAAGTAAAATCGTTTGTAAAAATCTCTGGCTTCATAAAACATAAACAAGTTATTTATTTTAGATCAATAACCTCTGGAAACTGACAAAGAATATCTTGTGGAGAACAAAGAAGATTCAATTTTCTTATTGCCACAAGTATGAACTTGAGGAGGATATGACACATTTGTATCCCACCCACTATTAGCTCTCAGTCTCACAAAGAAAGGCCACCCACAAGGACTGGCCAAATAGAAGCAGCAAGGGAAGAAATAGCCTATGTCTGATATTTAGTGGCTTCTTCTTCTTCTTCTTCTTCTTCTTCTTCTTCTTCTTCTTCTTCTTCTTCTTCTTCTTCTTCTTCTTCTTCTCCTTCTCCTTCTCCTTCTCCTTCTCCTTCTCCTTCTCCTCCTTCCTTCTCCTCCTCCCCATCCCCCTTCTCCCCCTCTCCTCTTCATCATTGTGATTGTCATCATCATCATCTTTCTAGTCTACTCTTCCTCCTTATTTTCCTCCTTGTCCCTCTTTCTCCTCCTCCTTCTTTCTCCTTGTCCTTCCTCCTCCTCATCCTTCCTCCTCCTCCTCATGCTTTCTCCTTCCCCTCTCCTCCTCGTTCTTTTTCCTTTTCTTTCCTCTTCCTCCTCCTTCCTCCTCTTCTTTCTCCTCCTTCTCCTCTTGCTCCATCTCTTCCTCCTCCTCTTCCTTCTCATCCTTCTGCTCCTCCTCTCTCTTCTTTATTTTCCCTCACCACAAGTCAGGCTCTCATGTAGATCAAGCTGACCTCAAAGTCACTATCTTGTAAGAACCTTGAACTTTTGATATTCCTGTCTCCTCTTGTCTCCAGAATGCTAAAATTACAGTTGTGTGTCAAAACTGGTTTATGATGTACTGGGTTGAACACAAAGCCTTGTATATGTAAGGCAAATACTCCATCAAATGAGCTTCATTCCTAGTCTTGACTTTTATTTTACATAGCTCACACTGCAAGCCAACAGAGTTCAGTTATCTCAATGTTATATGAAACTAAATGCAAAGATTAGCACTTCTCAGTGTAAATAGTTTAAGAGCACACTTCCGTATTAGTATGAAAAAACATGGTCATAGTTTTGTCTTTGATTCAGAGGAGGGAGATGAAAGAACTGGTTAGCAATCCATAATATGTATGTTAGAATTTTTATTCTATAAAATGAAGTTGGATGAGTTTCCACATATGAAAATATTCTATTAATTAGCAATTTCCCTGAGTTGTTGCAGGTAGTCTATTGCTTTTACAGTCTGAGAAAAGATGGAAGCCTCGACTCCAGAAGAGTCCATGTTCTTCTCCAAAACAACTACTGGTCCCAGTGATTGATTAACTTTTAACTTTTGCTTCTTTTCCAACCCTGAAATAGATGGCTTAAGTCTTCAGATCTATATTTTAACAGCCTTTACAAATAAATTTTCAGGAGAGAAGTTGATCTATACAAGGAGGAAGTCACTTTTTGAAGGTGTTTTACCCTGTCTTCCTGTAGTGGTATAGCCTTTCTTGTAATGTTCCTTTCCTGGAGTAGGTACTGTTCTAAGTGTTAACAGATTTGGCATAACACACTAACCTTAAAATAGTAATCTGAAATAAGGGACAAATATAATTTCATTAGTACATTCAAGGAAAGATTTACATGTCAGTGAAAGTATAGCTACCTAATAACCATGTATATAATATATTATATCTATTATGTGTAATATTTAATATATCCCTAATAATTTTATATTGTTATATGTTGTGTTATAAAATGTATTTAATATAAAATATAAAATATATTATATATTTTATATACATATATTTAATATATTATATAAATTGTATATAATACTATAAAGTTATACTTTTATATAAACACATCATATATAATTATTAATTATGTATCATATATTGTATATATATTTGTATATTACATATATTATTCTGTAAATATATTTATATTCATTATTAATATAAATATAAAATATATTATATTTATTCATAAGTAAATATAATATATATAATTTTGTCCATATGTAATATTTAATGTATTTTATATACTTATATACAAATATTTATTTTATAACATAAGATTATAACATAGTATTACATAAAACATATTTAACATAACACCAGTATCACATATAACACACATATTACACATATCACAACACAACACATATGACACATCACAGATCATGTCATATGTCACATATCACATGTAGTTATTTATAATTTAAAATATCACTAAAATCTTCATGTTGATTATGGCACAGAAAAGGAAAATACTAAGATTGCATTATTTCTCAACATTTTTAAATAGATAAATTTTGTTGCAAAATACCATGAGTGTAAATAAAAGACAATGATGATACCAGGGTAATTAATATCATTTTTTATGAACTTCTTAGCTATACTCAAAATTGTTTCTTTGTAATTTGATAACAAAATTTTAGTAGCTCTTTAGTTCATATCCAGTTAAATTGAGACATAAAATTATAGCCTTGCACGTGGGGGCACAAAATTATAAGTATGAGAAAATTCTGTAGACCTGATGTGCAAACCTCTATAGGCTGTACACTGTACACATATGTGGGCTGAGGTGATAGGGTGAAGCCCAAACCAGCTATACTTCTCAGATCAAGTCATGGCCCTGTAATGCTTCTCTAGATACACAGGACTAAACAATTGCTGTGTATACAGCACTGCACAGTGGGCTCTCATTCAGTTTCAAGTGTTGGGATCACTTTATTAGGAGCCAGCATTCTTGATGTATCAATCAAAATAGTTTTAAAAATTAACTTATAGCCAGGCATGGTGACACACACCTTTAATCACAGCATTCTAGAGGCAGAGGCAGGCAGATTTCTGAGTTCAAGGCCAGCCTGGTCTACAAAGTGAGTTCCAGAAAAGCCAGGGCTATACAGAGAAACCCTGTCTCAAAAAACAAAAACAAAACAAAACAAAAAAATTAACTTATATTGGACATAAGGATAATGTCAAATGGGCACATAAATATAATGATTCTGAAAAGGTCTTTGTCTATGACAATGATTCTACATAAGAGTGCTGGGATATTTATTTTACCATTTACTTCCCTTTGTGTGAAACAAGAATGTCACCAGATATAGAAAAAAAAATCCAAGTTTTCAAAATACAGCTGTGACTTGCCAGTATTTCAGTAGAAGTTTTTCAGCTTCCCAACTTGCTAGGATGACATGGAAGTGCCTAACTTTGACCCTCTTTCTCTCTCTCCCTCTTTCTCTCTCTCTCTCTCTCTCTCTCTCTATCTCTCTATCTCTCCATTTTACTCTTTCTTTCTTTCTCTTCTTTTTATTGGATATTTTATTTACATTTCTTTTATTGATTTTTATTGGATATTTTCTTTGTTTACATTTCAAATGTTATTCCCTTTCCCAGTTTCCTCCACTCACAGAAACTCCCTATCCCATCCTCCCTCCCCCTGCTTCTATGAGGGTGTTTCTCCACCTACCCACCCACTCCCACCTCCCTGCCCTCAATTCCCCTACACTGGGGCATATTAAGCCTTCATAGGACCAAGGACCTCTCCTCCCATTGATGCATGAAAAGGCCATCCTCTGCTACATATGCAGCTGGAGCCATGTATATTCCCTGGTTGATGGCTTAGTCCCTGGGAGCTCTGGGGGGTCTGGTTGGTTGATATTGTTGTTCTTTCTATGTGGTTGCAAACCACTTCAACTCCTTCAGTCCTTTCTTTAATTCCTCTACTGGGGACTGTATGCTTAGTGCAATGATTGGCTGCAAGGATCTGTCTCTGTATTTGTAAAGCTCTGGCAGGGACTCTCAGGAGACACCTATATAAGGGTTCAAATCTATTTTCCTTTACAAATGGTATTCTATAAACTATAAATTTAATTTATTACTTGCTTTTAATGTTCACCTAATTCTACAAGTATAAAATTAACTTACAAGTACTTGAAAAATCTCACTTTAAATTTTAGGTTTAAGATATCTAAAAAATGAGCAGCAAAGCAGCTGGGACAGGCTCCTGAGGGCCTACATCTGCACCCAGGAGGTGGAGCTGATCCTCAGTCCTCTATGCACCTTCCCTGCCAAAGGAGAACTTGCCTCCAGGAAGTGTCTGACCCTGGGACTCAGGTGAGATCACCATTTTTCTTTAGTGACTCTCTAAGGTGGGTTCACTCAGGAGCACACAGGCCCCAGAAGAGGCAGAAAAGATGGGAAGGGTCCTATGGGCCTACATCTGCAGCCAGGAGGTGGGGCTGTTCCATAGCCCTCTGTAAACTTATCTTGCCAGGAGAGAGCTTGTCTCCCAGGAGTGCCAACAAGAGCTTGCTGACAAGAGCCTGGTATAGCTGTCTCCTGAGAGGCTCTGCAAGTTCCTGACAAATACAGAAGTGGATGCTCACAGCCATCCAATGAAAGAGCTAGAGAAAGTATCTAAGGAGCTGAAAGGGTTTACAGACCTATAGGAAGAATAACAATATGAACTAAACAGTCTCCAGAGTTCCCTGGGACTAAACCACCAACCAAATAAAACACATTGTGGGACTCATGGCTCTAGCTGTATATGTAGCAGAGGATGGCCTAGTTGTTCATCAATGGAAGGAGAGGCCCTTGGTCCTGTGAAGGTTCTATGCCCCAGTGTAGGGGAATTTTATAGCCAGGAAGTGGGAGTGGGTGGGTTTGTGAGCAGAGGGAGGGGGAAGGGATTGCTGGTATTTGGAGGGTAAACTAGGTAAGGGGATAACATTTGAATTGTAAATAAAGAAAATATCTAATAAAAATGATTTATGAAAAATGAATTTTTTATTTAATATCAGTGGGGTTGCTTCAAAGTTTTTTACAATGTTTATTTATAAACACAGAAAAGACAAACATCTCAATATTACAGAACTTCTGGGGGTAGTATTTATTTACACTGTTTATATACAAAATACAAAATTAAGAACTGTAAGCATTCTATTACTAAGATTTATATTATTTCAGCTTTACTTTATTTATTTCAGAAATACTGAAGATCTTTTCATATCTGCAGTGAACACTTTCATCATAGCATGATTTTAGGTTAAAATTATGTGAGCGCACATTTTGAAATACAGAGGCAGCATTTAAATACATCTTTGGATAGGACTTCCAAAGGAGATTCTATTCAAACCTTTATATTCAATTATCTATATACACAGTTACATGTATATATAAATTATAGTTGCTTTGAATGAATTTAATTTAATTTTTAAAATTGAATTTAAATTTGAAAGAAGGATATAGTTTAAAATGTCCCACCAAGAAATTTAAAAACATTTTTTTACAATTTATGTAGTCTTTCAGTTTGCGGGAGGAAAAAATCCCCCAAATAAATAAGGTAAAATAATAAAACAGAAGGTAATTTTGCATCAAAACTTACTTAGACTGAGGGTGGAGTCAATGGGCAAGCCCATGGGTAGAATGTTTGAGGCCCTGGCAATGATTTCCACTACTATAAAAAAAAAAAAAACATGTCATAAAATTTAACAGCCAAATAAATCTTGGCAGGACTGACTGCAGAATGTCACTGTAGAGAAATTGAACTGACAGTACAAATATGTTTGCAGGGTATTGTTTTGTTCCAGTGTTATGTAAATTCTACAAATCTAAAACAGAAAGTTTATTTAACCGATGCCAAGTCAATCTCTGTATGCACTCCGTTCCTTGTTACTCGGGAAATGATGTACTTTCTGCTTAATGATGCTGAAAATCACTCCAAGGACACCAAGCCAAATATGTAGGAGACCCATTGCATGCTGCAATTTGGAAACCATCAGTTATTTCTGTCATGTGGCATGAACTTTGTTTAAAGGGCCAGTAGCACAAGACTATAACTTTTTGAGTGTGTGCTTAAAACATTTAACCAGAGTACTCATATCTCATCAATGAATCGGAATGCAAGCAGTCTTTTTTTGCATATATAGTATATATTTATGTGGATACTGATTAAAATGATAATGTTTGAAAAATAGAATTACATAGTGTTACAGGGCCTCAGATGGAGGGACAGGGTTACTAACCCCCAGTCAAAATTTCTGATCCCAAATTGTTCCTGTCTAAAAGAACTGCAGGGACAAAAGAAGAGACTGAAGCAGTTCAATGACCAGCCCAACTTGGGATCTGTCTTATAGGAGGGCACCAAGGCCTGACACTACTACTAATGCTATGATGTGCAGGCAGCCTTTTAATCAAACTCCAGTTGGCAGTCTTGGTGAACTAAACATTAATAAGAAATCCTGTAGTTTTTAACAAAGCCACCATAAGAGGGTTATTTAGGACAACATACAAACCAGTGATATTTTTAATCTATGTGGTGGAGATGCCTTTTCAGAATAAGATATAGTCAACCAATTATTCAACCAACACAGGACTAATTTGGGATGTCTTTCATATTTAATATACACTCTATACTTCATAAGCTTTTCTATAATCTTAAATTATATTTTGGAACATTATTTGCAGCAAAGTTGATTTAGGGATTGTAGTCATTTTAACAGGCATTGACTCAGGTATCACTTGGATCATGACACTGAAATTCTGATGAGATGGCCCATTATTTTGCTCTGTAGAGAGATGCAAAGGTTTGAATAGCATGCACAGTGCCCTGGGTTCAATCACTAAAATCAGAGAGTATGGATAAAGAGAAAGAGAAGTGAAAAACAAAATTACCCACTAGTATTTATTTTGTTTTGGCAATCTAAGCAAGCAACTTTTAAAAATAGTTTGTTTATCATTTCAGAGTTCAGGGCTTTCCATGGAGTTTATGTAAGAAAATGTACTGAATAAAAATATCTACATTAGCACAAAGGAAAACAATTATGGGCCTGGAGAGAATGTTAAGGAGCTTTACTGTGCTTGGAAAGGATGGAGGATAGTTTCTCACTACCTACCTTGTATCTCATAACAAACTGTAACTCCAGGTCTAAGAGTTCTAATGCTTTCTTCTGGCCTTTGTAGGTACTCATGTGATATACATACATACATACATACATACATACATACATATGCAAAACAATAGTAAGGTAATAAATAAATGTAGAAATAGAAAGGCAAAAATAGTTCTGCCTTCTGGAAACACAAGTAAATCTGTCAAATAAAGAAAGCTTCTTATTCGCTGGGCGTGGTGGCGCATGTCTTTAATCCCAGCATTTGGGAGGCAGAGGCAGGCAGATTTCTGAGTCTGAGGCCAGTCTGGTCTACAAAGTGAGTTCCAGGACAGTCAGAGCTACACAGAGAAACCTTGTCTCTAAAAAACAAAACAAAACAAAACAAAAAACAAACAAAAAAACAAAAAAAGAAGAAGAAAGAAAGAAAGAAAGCAAGAAAGAAAGAAAGAAAGAAAGAAAGCTTATTATTTTCTTTCAGTTGAGTGTTTTTTGGTTGTTTCTTTCTTTCTTTTTTTTTTTCTTTTTTTTTTCTTTCTACTTTTGTGAACTTCAGTTAAGAAATAATCATGTTCACATTTTCCTGACTAGGTCCTAAAGTATATCATACTCTGTAACCAGACTTTTGGCTATTTATGGGTTCCCTTTTTCTACCAGCCCCCTCTACCCTTTTCCCTTCCAAACCCCAACATTAAGTAGAAGAGAAAGAAGATTTGAGGAGGAAGAGGGCATCAATTTCATTAGACTACTTCCTGCTGATTAAGATAGTTGAGTTCCTTGAAGTAATGTTGATCTTTTTAGTCCGGATATCTTCCACCAGGATCCAGCAACCAGCAACCAGTAACCAGCAACCAGCAACCAGCAACCAGCAACCAGCAACCAGCAACCAGCAACCAGCAACCAGCAACCAAGAACTGAACCACCAATGCAACAGAAACAGAAACAGAAACAGAAACAGAAACAGAAACAGAAACAGAAACAGAAACAGAAACAGAAACAGAAACAGAAACAGAAACAGAAACAGAAACAGAAACAAACAGAAACAGAAACAGAAACAGAACAGAAACAGAAACAGAAACAGAAACAGAAACAGAAACAGAAACAGAAACAGAAACAGAAACAGAAACAGCAGTAACAGCAGCAACAAGTAGCAGGAGGAGCAGCAATCATTTCTGCTCTGGGATTGCTAACATTTCTATACCCTCTCAAGAGTCCCCAGAATTCCAAGTGTCATACACTTGTAAAACTCTCTGCCGTAGACAAAATCATGCCACTGCTAATGCATGAGGCATAGCATAGTCTGCTCCTGTGGACAATCTGAAGCAGTCCCACATCCCATGCCTTGGGTTAAAACAAAAACATATTCCTATAACATTTCTTTGTTTTTAAAGAGACTAAAGTTCTCACTATGGTATTCTCTTAAAATTCCAGTTCCCATTTTCTAAACAACTTAAGATGATCATAATCATATGTCATAAAAATATTACTATTTCAGGGAGACTCTTGTATTTCTGCATAGTTTAAGCTTTTAAGGTCTGATTTTTTTTTGCCATCTATTTTGTAATATATGTGAGTGCCAGGAGTAACTGTATATGATACAAAAGACTATTGTATGATTTAAATTTTAGGACTAATGTCAACATACAGAATATCCATCTACCCTTTGTTTTGACTTCATCAAGACCTTACCTAAATATTCCCCTGTGCCCTTGAGCTACTGAGCATCACTGCAAACACGTGGTTGATTTTTACAAATGTTTGTGCTTTCTGTAGTTTTAGAAAAAAAAAAAAAACTATAAGCAAACAATGTATTACATATGAATCCATGAAGCACATGTTTTTTTTTTTTTTAATAAACTAAACTTTTACTAGTTAAGGCTTGTACATCATGAACAGAGCAAATGGTGAAATTGGTCATTTATTAGTAGCAATGTAATGTTTTTAAGGCTTCGAGATTAAGTAAAGAAGGTGAAACTTGGGGGGGGGGTGGAGAGGGAGAAAGAGTGGAGGGGTGTGCCATGTGGAAACAGCCCTAGGCTTCATTATTTCACTTTCCTCACTGTAAAATCTGGTGGGTATTTGAATAAACTTTGTTGTAGTCTATTTTTAAAATGTGCTTCAAAATGTTAACACAATTCTCTCTGCCTTTTGCATGCCATATATGTTGAGGGATTTTTACTACAAGAACAAAAGATTATGAACAAACTTACTTAGTTGAGCCTCTGAATCTAGAAGCACTTTAATGAAGACATTTGCTTTCTCTGAAACTTTTTACCTCTTCAGTGTTAGCTTTTTATTTACTGAAAGTATCTTGGGTGATCCATGACATGAGGACTTTGGTAAGGATGTCAGTGTAGAATGTCATGCACTTCTGCTGCCAGGCTGGTAACAGATCAGCTGTTAAGTGGAACTAGTTAGGAGGCTGTCTCCCTCCAGGTTATGCCTGGGTGTGCTCTAGTCTCAGCATGGTACTAGTCCCAGAGTGTATGATATTGTATATATTGCTTAATGATCTGTGCCTTATTTTCCTCATTCACTTATCAGAATGACACTGAATGGCTTTACACTTATTACAAAGTTATATACTTACTACTAATTCTATGTAAGGTCTTGAAATAAGCACTAGAAATCCTCTGCTTTAAATATTGTACCATCAGGTGAGTTCAGATCCTTTACAATGAGGGGGCTGAAAGATGAAGTCAAAATATCATCATGTATCATATTCAAAGTTTTCAAGACTTTCAAACCCATGGTTAATTGTTATTATAAAATACTATAACCAAAGTACTTAGGGAAGAAAGGATTTGTTTTGCCTTATGAATTATCCATAGTGACAGGATTGGTTGCATGGGAGTAGGGGACCCAAACAGGAAGATATCACATCTTCAACTCCATATGCATATGATACTTTGAGGTATCATATGAAAACTATTACACTAGAAGCTTTATGTGAAAGAAATATAAATGGAATTGCTAAATAACAAAGGAGACAATGTTATAGCAAAACATTTCTTGCCACCAAACAAAATTTCCAAAACCATGAATGGATTTTATCAAATAGAGTTGCTGGCCAAAAGGGCCCCATGAAATCACCAAACAAGCCAGGCTATTGCCATTGGTTGTTCTCCAAAAACCGGCAGTATGGCTTTTTTGCAGAAGACATCACCTATATATCTCATTGAACACAAAGAAGTTGAGCTGGTACCAAACTAGGGCCTTCATGCCTTCAGACTAGTGCTTATGGTATTTGAAGGTACTCTGCACACTACCAGAAGTGAAAGGTAAACACAGACATTGCTGCGGACCCTTCAGTCTGCAATGGCAAACTGCACACATTATATACAGAAGCAATCACAGCACAAATGTTCTGGGAGTAACCAATCAATATCTGACTGGATTTAAAGCCCACTCCATGATATGGAATTCATGCCTGATATTGCTCAGGAATACAAGAACCTGAGACTAGATAGGACATGAACCTATGGGAAAAATCAAATAAAATTGTTTTGCAAAAGGAATGTAGCAATAAAATGACCCCTAATATCATTCTATTATACCTGTGATCAGTGTCTCACCAACATCACAGAAGATTCTCCCTGAATTAGATGAGAACTAATACAGAGACCCACAACTGAACAATATGCAGAGAAGGAGAGAGCCTGTAACACTCAATCTTAAATGGTAACACCCAATCTCCATCAAATCCTTCCCCCTAGGGCTCAGAGATCTATGGATTATAACAAGCAAGCAGTGTCTTCAGATGCCCTGGACTATTGACCATATGAATCCAGAGACTGTGACAACATCCACAGGGCTACATCCTGCTGATTAGTGTCAACGAGTTTGATGCGACCAATCCAATCTTTGTTTTTAGTGTATGGGGTACTTCTTGTTTCTTTGCTCATAAACACTTGACAATCCTCAAAACAGCAACCAGGAATAGCAGTGGGGAGCAACAACTGCCATAGATCCTCTTGGGGTTTTCTCATTTATTTCTCTAACCTTCTTACTTTCCTACCTCCTGTTGGAGGATTAGAAAGGATTAGAGTGGAATAAGATTTGAATTGGAGGTAGAGCACTAAGAGCCCAATGATACAGCTAAAATCAAATATGTCAACACCACATGTCTATTAAGCTTCATAAATACAATTTTTCAAGTATATCATATATATATATATACTTAGACCATATTCATCCCTTTGCTCTGTCTCTCTCTCCTCCTCCTCCATCCCCCCTCTCTCTCTTTTGATAATTTCCTTCCAACATCTAGTATCTCTTCCAGTTCTATGTCATACATACATACATGGTTTGCCTGGTACTTGTGAGACAGAGTTGTGAGTATTTGGAATTTTAGGTCACAGTTTGCTAGGGCATACTTAGGGACTTTGAAGCCATCCTAGCTATGGGGTACTTTATATCAAATAAATATGATAAAACTAACAAATAAATGGTAAATTGAATTTTTTCAGACAATTCAATATGTTCCTAATCTATCACTTGTCTCTCAGCTCCACTCAATTTTGCTGCCATTTATTCTTATTTTATATAATTGAATATTTCAGCCTTCTTTTAAGTGGCATCTAAAATTTAAGTAACATTTAGACTATATTAATTCTAAATTATTTTACAATTAATAATAATTAATAGTAATTATTTATATATATTTATATTTTCTTCTATAATGTGTTGTTTCATTTTTAATAGTTTTCAAATAGTTTTAATGCATGTTCTGGATATGATAAGAAGTATGTGTTTAATTTTGTCTTTTATGTGCCCATTCAATTGTTCCAGTACAATTAATACAAAGTACAAAGGTGCTGTCTTTCTTATGCTTTTATTTGTATTTGTATTTGAGTCTCCCTGGGCCATCTGTTCTTTTCACCTGCCTGTCTGCTCATTTGCCAGCACCACATGTTTTAATTACAATGGCTTTAGGATACTTTAGTTTCTAGCTGAGCTGATGTCCTCCCATGGATTTTTTTCTCCTCCCAGCCATTTGTGCTCTCTACATTTGCATGTAATTTAAAAGAATATTTCATGTTCTTTCAAATTAACTATACCAAGTATAAGAAGAAGCACTTGCTTCAACTGAAACTATAGTAATTTGAAATATTTATATGAGCTGAAATGACTGTTTTTATTTAATAAAAATATTGATTCAGACTAGACCAAAACTCACCATCCTCTCATTCTGCCTTCAAACCCACAATCCTCCAGCCCTGACCTTCCAAGTGCTGGTATTACTGATATGTGCCACCAGTCCCAGGTCAGAATCGACATTTAATTAAATATCAGTCAAGTAGCTTAATATATGGATCCTGCCTTCAAGAAAATACTCTCAAAAGTTTTACCCTTCTGTAAGATATGACTTTGAACCTCAATGAAATATTTACAAGTTTTCATGATGAGTTTCATCAATTGTTATTCTTGAATATCACTGAAATATTTGTGTTGAAATTTGTCAATGTATTTTAAAATATTCATGTAAATAAATAACCACATGCCTTTTCTTTTGAGCTTTATCTGTGTTGTGAACTGTTCCTTTCTTTAATTCTATTATCCAATCCTATTATAAAAAATATTTACACTCCTGAAATGAGTAATACTGGACCACTGTATGTTATTTGTATTAATTTACAATGTGTTTGCCTCTATATTAGTTTTATAAGCTGTCTGTGTTAATTTGATATCAATAGCAAACTATCACCATTAAAAAGAATTTATTAAAAATTTGCCATTTTTGTAAATAAGATGGTTTAGTGGGTAAGGGCATTTGCACCCAAGCCTATGGCCTAAATTCAGTCCACTTGACCCATATCGTAGAAGGAGACAGACTTGTGAAAACTGTACTCTTACATGAAAGCATGTTGTAGTGTACACTCTGTCAATAATAAATGTAATAAATGTTTAAAAAAGTATTTCTGTACTTTGTGCTTAAAGTTTGTGGTATTGAGATAATCTTGTGTTTGAAAATCTGACAAGGGGACTGGAGAGATAGCTCAGTGAGTACCAGCCTTTGCAGTGTAAGCATGTAAAATTAACTGTATCCCTGCTCCCACCTACAAGAGCTGGGGTAGCCAGGCACGCTCCTGTAACCTCAAAGATGTGGTAGGGCACAGGCAAGAAGACCATACCTCTGAGCCTAGAACTCTGAGAGGGAGCAGAGTCAAGAGGATCTTTGGGGCTTCCATGCTGTAAGCCAAGCTCCAGCTAAGTAGGAGACACCATCTCAAAGGAAGAAGGCAGAGAACGATAGATGAGGACATCACATATCTTTCTCTAGCCTCCATATACAAATACACAAATCCACATTCAACACACACACACACACACACACACACACACACACACACACACACAGAAGTAAAGTAAAGTAAACAGAGAGAGAAAGGATAAATGTATAGATTTCTTTGGTTAGTTCATTTAATATTTTCTCATTGTTGGCATGATTCTTTAATAAGTTCCATTGTTTTATCTATGACAATTAGTCTGAAGTAGGATTAAATTTATTAAATTAAATACAGTTTTATTTAATAATAAATACAGTTTTACTTATTAAATGGTTTTCCTAGACCTTATTAGTTCTCGAATTCATGATAAAATTGTAGAAGGCAGGCTGGAAACCTCAGATAGGGTTTTCTGAATATCTTCCCAAGTTGGTGGCATTTTAACCTTAAGTCATTTTTGCTTTTCAGCTGTTTTGAAAACATGGACTAATTTTTTTCTGATTCTGTATCACAGGCTTCTATGTTTTATTTTTCATTTTGTATTGTTTCATCTTTGAGTATATTTCTTTTCTAGCTTTTAGAGAATTTCATATTTGAATCCTTTGTTTCCGTTAGTCTCTGATAGAAATTCTGGTTACCATTTAATTATAACAACAAATACAATGTGTAGAACTTCATTATCAATATAGTTGTCTGTTCTGTATTTCATGTATGTTTATAGTGTGCATGTAGGATTGTTTGGGCTCACATGGGCATGAGTGCATGTGGAGGCTGGAGGTTGATGTCAGGAATTATCACAGATGGCACTTCTACTTTTTTCATGGTATCAAGTCTCCTATGTAGTATGTAGTATGTATGTATGTATGAATGTATGTACACCCCAGACACTACCTCCTCTAAGTACCCCCTTCACAGAGTCCCTCCCCCCATTCCTCCTCCTCTTCTCTTCTGAGACAATGGTGCCCACATGGATTTCCCCAAACTCTGGCACATTAAGTCTCTGTTGGCTTAGGCATATCCTTTCCTACTGAGGTCAGACAAGGCAGTCCTGCTGGGGATCAGATCCCACAGACAGGTTACAGCTTTAGAGAAAGTCCCTGCTCTAGCTGTTGGCAGGCCCACATGGAGACTGGGCTTCATGTCTGCAACACATACTGGGGTACTAGGTCTAGCCAGTTTATGGTCTTTAGTTGCTGTCTCGGTCTCTGAGTGCTCCCAGGGATCCAGGTTAGTTGACTGTTGTTTTTCCTGTGGAATTCCCATCTCCTGTAAGGCCTTCAATCCTTCCTCTAACTCTTCCATAAGAGACCCAGACCTCTGTCAAATGTTTGGCTGTGGGTCTCTGCATCTGTTTCTGTCTGCTGCTGGGAAGACCTTCTCAGAGGACAGCTATGCTAAGCACCTGTCTGTAAGCATAACATGGTTAGTGTTGCTAACCAACTTGTTTGGGGAAATCCTGTTTCTGTCTTCCAAAGCTGGCATTAGAAGTGGCTTCCTGGCCCATGATCATTTACATGAGTACTAGTGATCTGAACTTCCAATTCTCACACATGTTTGGCAAGTGTTTTAACCATCTCCCCTGCCATTTTGTCAACACACCTACACGCATTCACACACACACATACACACACACACACACACACACACACACACACACACACACACACACATATATATATATATATATATATATATATATATATATATATATATATATATATGTATATCAGTTGTTTGATATCCCCTTTCCCCCAAAACCATATTTTTAAAGTTTTTGAGTGATGATACTATATACAGAGAAGAAAGAAAGTTTTGTTGTTGTTGTTGATTTGTGGTTTGATGCATTTTGATCAGGAAATATAGCTTGTTTCTATTTACAGAAATAATTGAAATGTCCTTTGTAACAATAAATGTTAAAAATTTCCTGAATTATATTGTCCTTAGATGACATGTGGTTATGTGATCAGGCCCAAAGACCATGATATAGAAGTTCACTTCCATGTACAGTGTATATATAACTTATAAATGTTAAGGTTTGTTCCTTTCATTCCCACCTGGCTCACAACAGTGCATGAATACCCCAAATGCAGAAGCAGACAGGGAGTTGGGGGTAGAGGGTTGGGGATGCTCAAATCCCATAGTTATAGTCCTTCTGTACCAAGCTTATTCTATTAGACTTTAGAGTGCATTGAAAAAAGTGTCAAATACATTTTACAAAATATTGCTGAACTTCTGTATTATAGTGGAATTTCCCCAAGACCCATACTTGTCACTCAGCATAGATTCACAGAAGTACAATCAATGAATAAAAAATTACTTCAATAATCCATTTTCACTCTGTATGACTGCATTCTATACCAGGGTGTTATGAACAGTTTCAGCTCTCACCAACTATGTACAACATCATTTATTTTCTGTTTCATCCAATAGTCATGCAATGTAATGAAGTAATAGAAGATTTTGTAAGGCATGTCATAGAAAAACAGGTCTTTCGGGATTGAAATCTATATTCTAATTTTCCTTTGCTTATTACTCAACAAACACTTGTTCTATCAATTTTAGAAAACAGTTAATTATAGAAAGCATACTTTTAGTTTCATCTAACAAGAATATCTCAAAATTTTTGGTTTTCATACACTTCTGTAATGCTAGTAGGTGGGCCAACCTCAAGTTTTCTATACAAAAGCATTATGTAATTGCTTCTTTTATTTACTATGATGAAGGGATGATATGAAAACCTTACCCAAGCTGTGAAAATAAATGGCTTAGGCTGAGTTCAGAGCATTTCTATCTCTGTACTAACTATCTTTGGCCTAGGCCTAGGCGTAGGCCTAGAAGCTTCTAGCCTCTGTACAATATAATCATACAAGAGCATACAAGATCTTCCTTCAGTTTCTGCCTGAATTGACCTGCTCAGCCTCATACTAACTTTGGGAATCTATTCTAATCTTCGGGCTCCTTTGCATTCTCTGGCTCATTTTATCTTCATCTTTGTTTAGCCTGTCTCTGTAAAACTGTCATGGTAGAGCTACCATAGACAAGCATGCACTCACACACAAACACACACACTCATATCCCTCTTCTCTCTTTCACTGTTCTTTCCTGTCTGTTCTCATGTGATTTGGGTGTATCCTATCTCTAACTCATTCTATCAAATCTTGCTCTGATACATCACTTTGTCTGCTCCTCAATTAGATGTCACTTTCAAACATGGCTGCTTCCTTTTACAAGCTAACCTTACTTTCATTGTTAGGGATTAAAGGTGTATACTAACAGTATGTCTGAATTCCAGAAAGATCCAGCCATATCTACATTCCGGGTGGATCAGATGTTAAAAGTGATTCCTTGTCAGTATGACCATGACACTAGATGAAAATTCCTCTACAATGTTATCACTATATTCTAAGCCTTATACCTCTCTTCTTTACCAATAACATTGGTAAAGAATGTTTAAACATTCTTTGAAACATTTATTTTAATGAGATGTGTATGTACATGCTTTTAAGTGCAGATCTGTGAATGTGAGGGCAGTCCTGTCAGGGGCAAGAAGAAGACATCATGTCCTCTGGACTTGGAATCACATTCATTATTTTCAAGCCTCCTAATGTGGGTGTTGGGAACCTATGTAGGCTGAAAGAATAGTATGAGCTTTCAACCACTGAGCTATCTCTTCAAGCCCTTATATCTCTTTAACAATTTAAAATGAATGAAATCCCACAGAAATTTTTGATACTTTTAATTTGTCAAGTGAAATATTGACATGGAAAATATAAAAAGGTAGCCATAAGTTTATTTCATGAAATCAATAATAAATTTACTTATTTATATGGAAAGACCATTGAAACAGAAACTAAACAAAGGCACAGTGAAAATAATAGAGGTTATGAACCAAATTGATTTAACATATATCTACAGAACATTTCACCCTAAAACAAAAAAATACAACTTCTTCTCAGCATCTCATGATACCTTCTCCAAAATCAACCACATAATTTGTCACAAAAGAACCCTCAACTAATACAAGTAGATTGAAATAATCCCATGCATCCTATCAAATCACCAGAATTTAAGATTTGTTTTCAATAACAGCAGAAACAACAGAAAGCCCACATACATGGGAAAACTGAATAACTCTCTACTCTGTGATAGGTTGGACAGGGAAGAAATAAAGAAAGAAATTAAAAAACTTCTTGGAATATAATGAAAATGCTGGCACATCATATCCAAACTTATGGGACACAATGAAAGCAGTGCTAAGAGGAAAATTCATAGCACTAAATGCCCTGATACTGAAACTGGAGAGATATTACACTAACAACATAGCAGCACACCTGAGAACTCTAGAACAAAAAGAAGCAAACTCACCCAAGTATGGCCCAGATACACTAAGTCTAATAGAAGAGAAAGTGGAAAGAACCTGGAACTCATTGGCTCAAGGGAACATTTCCTAAACAAAACTCCAATGTCTCATACTCTAAGATCAAGAATTGAAAAATGGGACCTCATGAAACCAGGCAAAGGATATAGGCAATAAGGCAAATTGGCAACCTGCATATTGGGAAAAAAAAATCTTCACTAATCCCACATCTGATAGAGGGCTAATATCCAAAATATATAAAGAACACAAGAAGATAGTCACCAAAAAAATAAAATTCAAACAACCCAATCAAAAAATGGGATATAAAACTAAACCGAGAATTCACAACAGAGTAATCTCTAATGGCTGAGAAGAAATTATCACTATTTGCAGATGATATGATAGTATATATAAGTGACCCCAAAAAGTCCACCAGAGAACTCCTAAACCTGATAAACGGCTTTAGTGCAGTAGCTGGATATAGAATTAACTCACACAAATCGATGGCCTTTCTCTATACAAAGGAAGAACTGGCTGAGAAAGAGATCAGGGAAACATCACCCTTCACAATAGTCACTAACAGTATAAAATATCTTGGTGTGACTCTTACGAAGGAAGTGAAAGATTTGTATGACAAGAACTTCAAGTCTCTGAAGAAAGAAATTGAGGAAGATCTCAGAAGATGGAAGGATCTCCCATGCTCACAGATTGGCAGAATCAATATAGTAAAAATGGCTATCGTGCCAAAAGCTATCTACAGATTCAATGCAATCCCCATCAAAATTCCAACTCAATTCTTCAAGGATCTAGAAAAGACAATTAGCAAGTTCATCTGGAATAACAAAAAACCCAGACTAGCGAAAACTCTTCTCAACAATAAAAGAACCTCTGGTGGAATCACCAT
>CACVCL010020040.1:0-92076 GCA_902729485.2 Mus minutoides | reverse complement strand
TAGTTGTTTAATTATGCTTTCCTGTATTTCCTTCTTATAGTCTTCCATCATCATCATGACGAGTGATTTTATATCCATGTCCTGTTTTTCTGGTGTGCTGTTGTATCTAGGACTTGATGGGGTGGGTGAGTTTGGATCTGGTGATGTCAAGTACCCTTGGATTCTGTTGCTTTTGTTCTTAAGCTTACCTCCTGCCATTTCTAATCACGGAGACCTGGCGTTGGTGCAGGCCAGAAGGGAGAGTCTGAAATGGTCTGGGCCTAGCTCTGTCCTAGCTGGTGACTCAGGTCGCACGAGATTGGGCAGGAACAGATGCTGCGTTCAGCTGCTCGCCTGTGGTCCCAAGACAGTCTGGGGGGTCCCGCGGAGAGTGCGCAGAGCTTGCGCCTAGCCCTGGGCTGGTGTGGGTGCACAGGACCAGACCGGAAGGGGAAGGGAGAGTCCCTCCTGGGCTGGGCCTCTAACTCTGTCCTGGGTGGTGACTCAGGTCGCAAGGGATTGGGCAGGAACAGATGCTCCGTTCAGCTGTTCACCTTGATGTGTGCCTCTGTGATTTCAAGGCCCCACGGTGCCCTCCACTTACCTTTAACCCCGAAGTATGCCTAATGTCCTGGGATTTGGAGAGTGCGCTGGCGGCCCTATCCACTGCGTTCAGAGAGGGATGATGGCGGTCTGGCGGCGGGGGAGGTCCTGGCTGGCTGGGAGGGGTCCCAGCCTCTGGTTGGACTGAGGTCCTCTGTTCCAGCTGCTGCTGCTGCAACTGGCCACTGGACCCTCTGCGATTTCAAGGCCCCTGGTGCGCTCCACTCACCTTTAACTCCGAAGTGTGCCTAATGTCCTGGGGTTTGGAGAGAGCACTGGCGGCAGAGGGATGATGGCGGTCTGGCGGCGGGGGAGGTCCTGGCTGGCTGGGAGGGGTCCCAGCCTCTGGTTGGACTGAGGTCCTCTGTTCCAGCTGCTGCTGCAACTGGCCACTGGACCCTCTGTGATTTCAAGGCCCCTGGTGCGCTCCACTCACTTTTAACCCCGAAGTGTGCCTAATGTCCTGGGGTTTGGAGAGAGCGCTGGTGGCCCTATCCGCTGCGTTCAGAGAGGGATGATGGCGGGCGGGCGGTGGGGGAGGTCCTGGCTGGCTGGGAAGGGTCCCAGCCTCTGGTTGGACTGAGGTCCTCTGTTCCAGCTGCTGCTGCAACTGGCCACTGGACCCTCTGCGATTTCAAGGCCCCTGGTGCGCTCCACTCACTTTTAACCCCGAAGTGTGCCTAATGTCCTGGGGTTTGGAGAGAGTGCTGGCGGCCCTATCTGCTGCGTTCCGTTAGGCAAGTTCTTAAACTTTTTCTGTGAGACACTTTTTTTGCAGTAGAGAAATCTTTATGAAACCCACGTATTTAGGTATATAAACTAGATATGTAAATCAAACCCTACTGATCACAAATCATGAAAAACTTATTTCTAAAACAATTCTTTGATAAATATGTAGTTTTGATGTTTGTTAAAGATTAAAGCAAAGTTGCATACTAGTGAGATGGATTTGTTTACTCTTACACTAAATCTTGGCTGATTATTTGATGCTGTAGGCTGTAGAGCATCGTTATATTCATTAATATTTTGATTTTACATTACCAATGCTGAGAGCATTGCTTCACATAAATACATAGCACAAAATGGTAGGAGTATGTTTAAGACTACTTCAGAAATGGTTGAAAATTCTGTCTAATTTCCAGGCCAAAATTCAATGAACTATATTTTATGCAACCCAAATTACTATTCAAACACCAACTTTAACAATCAAATGTTCTAACAATGCATTTCAAAGCAAGCTAATTTCATACTTGCATTCTGATGGAGGAGACTATTAAAAGTCTTTGTCATCTGTAAGTAAACCAGTATCTAAGAGTATCTTTGCTCAATAAAAATATTACAATTCTATTTCTGCTCCACTCCCAGCCATGGCAATGGTATGCGTATAAGTATATTGTTGATATATATCAACAATTAATGAAAAGAGAGGCCATGGTATTGAAAGAGAGAAATGAGGGATATATAGTAGGAATGGGAAGCATGTGAACAATGTGATTATATTAAGATCTCAAAAATAAAGGAAATAATTAAAAAGAAAACATTGCAGTTTGTAGCCGACAATAGTCTTGAATAGGAGCCAATCTGTTTCAGGCTATGATGGTTGGTACTCCATGGTGTGGTGGCATGCACAGGGCAAAGTGCACATCTGTGAATTCAGAACCAATCAGCAAAGAGACAGAATGCAGCACTGGCAAGAGTGTCCAGAATCACCCGATCCATTGTGCATTTGCTTTTGAGTTAAAGTTACTCTTTGCATAGAAAGAAACCTCTTATTATTGCCAATATTTTTATGGCGTCCACATCTAGCTTTACTACCCCCGGTGCAATTGTGACCCACAGTTTAGAAACTGTTAGGCAGGTGAACTAAGACAGCAACAACTTAAGTAATCTCATTGGCTTTAAAATTTGTGTTTCAAGTCACATGAATGTGATACCTGGGGCATGAGAGCAATGTCAGATAAAGCCTGACCATAGCTTTCTCTCCAGCCGGTGTTGTTTCACCAAAGCAGGGAGTTTTCATCCAGTATCCAATGATAGACATTTGCTTTATATGATTAGAAAGGTTGTTCTATATCAAAAAGAGTTATGAAGTCATTTGGCTTAAGTCCTTGATGTCATTTGTATTGTCTAAATGCAGGGTTGGATGAGGCAGTTTCCATAGCTGCTGTAAGCAATAAGCCTATACACATTGGATGCTGACTCAGCACGAGCGTGTCTGCAGAAGAGGATGATTAACTTGGAGAGAAGCTTGCATCAGCAAGAAGAAATACAGCCATGCCTCCAAAGAAATAGGAAGCATTTACATGTGACATTTCAGAGACTATCTCAGGGGAGAGGAGCAAAGTTGTACTAGGAGGAAATAAATATGTTGTTTCTCTTCTAATAACTCGCATTAGAAAATCTACTACAAAAAAATCTCTTATCCATTCTCTTAACCAATGCATCCATTTCACCCCAGATGGCTAATAGAGGCCAACTATTCTGCAGACTCCTTGGCCAGGACATTGTCCTTGGTCTTGGGATAGGTGAGGTTTCAGGTTGGCTTGAACAGCTGGAAGGGATCTTAATTTTGACGATAGACTATAAAGCACTCTTTCTGCTGAGAGTGACAAAGTAATCAGTTTATTGCTACTTGCTGTAATAGGCAGTCACCTACGGCTGTAAAGTTGAGTTGAGACTTGAAATGTTTTTATCCATACCGGTCTTCTCAATCTAGTAATCCTCCTGTGTCCTGAGTTCTGGAATCCCAGACCATTTGAGTTAGGATCTATTTAACTCTTAGCTGTGAACATCTTCCACTGTTGGGCCTCTTTCTCTTGTCCCTGAATCGCAAGTTTTTCTTTGGATATCATTCAGTCATTACCTTTTTCTTCACTCTGGATGCCTCTCCCAAGAGAGAACAGGAGCTGAACGATGATTTGGATTGTCTGGTCTAGTCTGTTCTGTAGTGGGTGGTATGCCCAAGATGTTCCCACTGTGAGAAGATTCCTGTGACTGGAAGATGCCATAGGTATCCATCCTTTATAGCATGTAGCATCCAAGATAATCTTGAGCTTGTCTGGATTTAGAAAGGTGTATCGAGGATATTGAAATGCTCTTCCTATCTTGTCCATTTATTCATTTGATAAGAATTTATTCTGAGCTTTCTTTCTACAAGGTTTGTATAAATTATGAGTACATAGAAGAATTCAGATAATACAAATAAAAATCAAGAAAGCATCAAAATGAAAAGGGCCAGGGAAGGATTCTGGTAACTTCAAATTAGAGACAGAAGAAGACATGGGCAGAATAAAGGGAAGAATATGTTTTTGTGAGTGTGTGGGTGGTGCTGAATGTTACATCAAACAGTTTTTTTTTTAATGTGGAAGCAACATGTCAGAAATGTGCGAGGATAAAGTTGTGTTCCACTCAGGAAAATAAAAATAGGTTTAGTATGCTACACACTTGCATGAGAGGGAGTGACCAGAAGCTTGCAGACATAGATTATGCAGGGTTTCAAGTTTGCTGTGAGTTCTTTGCAGCGCCGATGGTAAATATAAAGGTAATATGTTAATAAGATCTAGGTGTCTATGGTCTAAACAGTGAATTTTAATAGAACAAGATTGATTGCAGGCGTGGGCAATGGTTTCAGAAGGGGACTGCAGTGCTATGATGCCCTCTTTACTCCTTTTCTCTGAAATCCTGAAGTTTATTTGTAATTACCACATAAGACAAAGATGAGCCAGGTCTGATGGTGGTCAAGGTTTGATTTTGCTTAGCGTAGCAACCTTATGGCTCTGAGTGAATTATCCTTCTACCAGTGTTGTTTCATCATCTGTGAAATTAGAATAAGAACACCTACCTCATAAGGAGATTGGAAGGGATTAAACAAGATAGTTACAATTCTTGACACCAGGCCTGAAATACATTAGCTCTTATAATTACTAATGTTCCCGAGGATAATATACAACTTTGGATGAGGTCCAGGAATAAAGGCAGAAGAGGAGTGTTTATGCTCTCTCATAGTTTGGGAGTTGAGATTCACTTGGAAATGTTGAGACAAGTATTAACTGCAGGGCTGTCAGGTTTTGTTGGGAAGCTGGACTTAGAATTAGGTTGTTGGCAACACATTTCTAATCTTTGCTCAGAAAGGAGAAGTATAAATTAGAGGAAAACATAACAAATAGGAGATATGTTTATTTGGGGTGACAGGAAGGGCTGTTGACCTCATGAGATAAGCCAAGAAGTTGTATATCTAGGAGAGGGTTTCCCGAGAGCGCTGATATCTCACTATAGTATGAGTGTGCAGCAGGGATGCACCTAGAAATCCTTGATAAATGCACGTGTGTTCTTTTATGGTAAGCATCTCTCTCTCTCTCTCTCTCTCTCTCTCTCTCTCTCTCTCTCTCTCTCTCTCTCTCTTCTCTATTAAGTCACCCGCAGCAGTGCCTGACAGATGGTAGATATTGCAGACAACAATACTGCGCAAATGAATGGTTGAATGCTCAGGTGATAAAGGGATAGAGATGGGTCGGGGCTTGTGTTTGGGGCATAGACACTTGTTAGGTAGAGTCCCTTCCATTTGATGCCTACAAAGCAGCCTTGTATTTTCTATTGCAGCCATTAGACAAACGAATGAGGGAAGCAAATCGATAGCTGGTGAACTGATTCATGGAACTAGATTTCTTAGTCTACAGTTTGAAAGAAAAGCATGGATTCTTTCTTTGGGCTGTATCCACTGCTATTTTTAGTGAGCAGATGTTGCAGCTTTTGCGAAGCCTCTGGCAGGATTTCCTTCAACTCCCATCTCATCCCAAATATGTAATGCTCATCACTTCCATTCCAGAGACATGCTGCTTGGTGGGTGTTTTCTGAGTAGCATAGGAGGCTGTAGGAAAGAGTAATTAAGAGAAAAATACAGAACCTGTCCTCATAGTAAATGGGTAATAAACAAGAGCGAACAGAGAAGTACTGTTGAGAGTGTGGGTGGCGGAAGAAGAGGGCCAGTAAACACTCCTCCTGGCTGAACACAGAAGAGATTTCTCTGCATCCTTGGCAATAATATGCAGCATTTGGATTCCTCAGTCTGAATCAATTTCTATACCCAGAGCCTAGGAGAATAATTTTAGCTGTCAATACGTATTAGCTACAGAAGGGCCAATCACTTTTCTTTGTGCTTTGCTTATAAACAAATAAATCTCTGGACCAACTGGTAGAAATGCAGTGACTTAGTGTTTTGAAGAAAAAAAGAAAGAAAGAAAAAAGAAACGGTCTTTTAGACAAATACCATTATACATAAAGTTCTGAGATGAGAATATACCTACCACTAGAATGATTATTTCCAATGGGGGGAAAAAACTCATGTATTAAATTTATGCTAGAGGGTGAAAGTACATTAGACATACTAGTGTCTACGGTTCCTGTGGTCCATTGTGAAATGCTGGGCTTGGGAGTTTGGCGATGGTAGCTTGGACATTTCTAGATTCCTGAAGAACAGTTCTAGAAATCAATCAGATACTGGGGCTTACGTCAGCTGTGCTTTTCATGTGCTGCAGTGAATGCATTGTGTTCCAACTTGTCTAGCAAAGGGGTGGGGGTAAAGCTATGTGCTTATGATGTTTGTCCAGAGAAACAGAATCAATGGGATCTGTCTATCCATGTATACCCTACTAATATACAATTTTATGCATGTAACATATATAGACGTGGATGCACACACAGATCTAGTTTCAAAACGGGGTCATATTATTGGTTGGGGCTAGCAAGTCTGCAATTTGTAGTTTAATGTAAATTTGCAGGCTGTAATTCAAGCAGAGTTTACAAGTTCTAATTTGGACCCTTAATATCTTCAATGGTTGTATGAGGCCCAACCACTTCATTAAAGTAGTCTGTTCAAGTCAGTTAATTTTAAATGGTAATAACATCTATGCAACAACTTCACAGCAAGATCGATTCTAAGGCTTGCTTGACCAAGGCAACGGGGTGCCAGCGGCTAGAACAACACGGACATCTAAAATCAAGGAGCACAGTGACAATAATGGTAATAGGAATGTCACCTCTTAGCATACATCTATCAGTCACCACCAAAGCCTTTGCATGTGCTATCTTAATTTTATCATCTCAAACCTTTATTTTCATATTAAAGATGAAGATACTGAGCCAAAGAGATTTGCGAAATAGGCTAAACTTGTATAGATCTTGAGTGGCTTGTCTAGAGTGTGAATCCATTTGGTTCTAAGCCAATGCTTTTATATAGGAATATATAGAGTAGGTATTAACTATTACTATTTTATTTCCTCTCTCTGTTAGAAACCTCTCTCAGGCTTGGGAGAGAAAAGATGCCATTGATTGACCGTTGTTTTTCAGACATCCAGGGTTATTGGATTCAGGGGCTAAAAGGACACAATTGTTGAACATCTTGGCTGTCTTCTTATTTCCTCTTGGTGTGATTTTGCAGAGGAGTGCTCTCTGGGAAGACGGGAACACTCAGCAAGTATATTAGAAAGATGTTTTGTTCTGACACAGCCCTGCTGCAGTTCTATCAAATGACTTTGGCCTTGCTTGAATTGTGTGTTTGTCCTGACCTATCTTCTCTAGGTCTGAGACTTGTAGACATAGATTCAGTAATGCATGGGCTTTTGTTTAAGTCTCCTTTGGAATCCAGAAGCCAGGACATCACAATGAAAGGCAGGCTAAAACAGAGGGAGGGAAGGGATGTAACACTATTACTACCTCTGTGTTCTTTGCCATTCTATACAGACACCCCCTTGGAGGGGAATTCCATAAGAAATACACCTATGGCTGAACTTGGGTGTGACAGCTTCATATTTTTCAAATGGTTAGAAGTAGCTTGAAGCCATTTTGTAGGAATATTGCTTTAGGTAATGCAGGCTGTTTGAAAGGATAGCCCTAAATTATTTAGAATTTAAATATAGCTTTAAACATTTTTTCCCCTCTGACTCGAAGCGCAGGACTTCAGTGGACTCCTTCCTTAAGCCTTAAGTTTGAGTCAGCTTCCCATTAAATCAGTAGGTGTCTAAAGAGCAAAAGCTGTTTTAAAGAAGGCAATGGTTCCAACTAATGTTCCAACTAATGTTCCTATCACATTATTCTTTCTAACTTCTGATTATCTTGAAATACAATTTCTGATGTTAACTTACGTTCTTACTGGAGTGTGGGCTAACAGAGTGGGGAGGGTAGAGCCAGTCTTCCCTTCCTGGCTCCCCACAGTTCCTGGCATAGATTTCTATCACCATGATGAAGGGAAAGTGTCTTTGTGGAAGTGAATGAGTCTGACTCATTATGGAGTGAAATAATCCATTGTATATAGTACATGAAATCCTCCAGGGTAATTCTCTGCCGGGCTATGCACAGGGCAAGGCCAAGGACACAGGTTCCAGGTTAGAACCCTTTGACCTTTTAAGTCTGTACCCTCAACTATGAAATGGGGCTGGTTTTAGTATGTACCCCACATGGATGTTATGAGGGCATATTTTAAATCCCTAGAATGTTGTTAGCATTTACAACATTATATTTAAAGCCGTTTGGTTGATTTTGATAATCAGATTTTACCAGAACCTATTTCAATGAAGCAAGAATTTGTTTTAGTTTTGTTTAAAATTGTGTTCCTGTCCAGAACTTAGATCTATTCTTGCTGGTATTGCAAAATTGAAAACATGTCTTTTAGAAAACAGGTTGCTTCTTTTTTGTTTTTATTAAAATCACATTAGTATGTATCTCACAAAAGCTGTTACAAGTAACAAAGATCATAGTGTGTGGGTGAAGACTGCCTAAGGATCCCACTCTCAGGCATGACAACGCCGCCGCTGACTCATCTTTATGATTCTCCAAAGACACTTTTCAATTTTCTCAGTCTATTTTTACTGTGAACATGGCCTGATTCTCCCTATGCTCATGGTCTGCAAGAGGTATAAACTATGCCATGTTCATTCTCTTACACCTCTGTTACTGCACATGTTGTTTGATAATCTTCATATTCCAAATGCATTCAACCACTCCAAGATGTTCCTGCACTCTGCATACAGATTTACCCAAGCATACAGATTTGCTTCTACTGTATGAAGTAGAAGCATGTAGGGTAAGACTGATCTATGTTTCTTTACAATTCACTCTCCTGATATCTAGAGATAGTAGGATTAGAAGTGTACTTAGAGAAATCTCTAGCTTTATTAAATTTTATTTTTATTTTTTTTCATATAATACTAAGAAAGCATTATGGCCAGAATCTGCTGAGGCCTCAACCTTGGACTCCTTACTCCCAGAATTGTGTGAAAGTAATTCTAGTCTTTGTTAATTCTAGTGTCAGGAGCAGATGTACTTTCTTTTTTTTTTTCAACTATTATTATCTCTACTTCCCGGGGGGGCGGGGGTGGGAAACACACAAAAGCACACAAAGATAAAGATACTAGAGTAAGTAATAGAGATTTGAACTCATATAGTTTGTTATGGAAGTCTACAATCTTAACTGTCACACAGGTCCTGGGAAGATGGCGAAAAAGGACCCTTTTTTAGATTCTATGATCACTGCTGTTATGTGTGTTTGTGTGTGTGTTGTATGAGCATATGCGTGTGTGTTTATATATAGACTTTCTAGTAAAATCCAAGATGAAAATCCAAGTGAACCAAATTTCAGATATTGATTCTTTCTTCTGGGAGTACCATAATATTCAAGTATTTAATCTCTAAACACTAAATTTCTGGTATAATTTCATGCACTCTGTGTTATGTTAACTTTCAGCAAATAAGACCATGTCAGAGCTTCAAGCTAACGCATGTTTTTTTTTTTCTAGAGACTTCTGGCAAATGCAATCTCATTTTAGTAGAGGGATTAGGGAAAGGCTGAGACAGGGTCTTGTTTTTCAGCCATGGTTGGACCGGTATTTATTATGTATCCCAGGTTTGCTTTCCACTTTTGGTAATCCTCATGCCTCAACCTTTCAGTTTTTGAATTTCAGCCATTCAACATCAGGACTCTCTTCTGAGGCTAGAGAGACATCTCAGTGGTTAAGAGAGTGTTTTATGCTCTTGCTGAGGACCCAAACTTGGTTCCTGGCACCAAGATATTAGATGGCTCACAAATGCCTCTAACTCTAGCTCCAGTATACCCAACACTGTCTTCCAGCCTCTGAGAAATTGTAGTATACACACACGCATACACACACACACACACACACACACACACACACACACACACACACAAATAAGATAGGAATATAAAAAATATATATAAAGATACTTTTTTCATACCAGCAGTAGTGGCCTTGTCCCCTCAGAGGCCAGAAGTGGACATCCAGTCTTCTGGAACTGGAGTTACAGACTGTTGTGAGCCATTATGTAGGTGCTGGAAATCAAACTGATATTCTCAGCAAGGGCAGTAAGTGCTCTGAACCACTAAGCAATGTCTTCTCCCTATACAGTGATAGTATTAAAATATTACAGCACTAAGACAGTGTTTCTCAACCTTCCTAGTATTTCAACCCTTTAATATGGTTCCTCACGTTGTGGTGACCTCCAGCCATAAAATTATTTTGTTGCTACTTCATAACTGTAATTTTGCTACTGTTATGAATCATCACGTAATTATCTGTTGTACAAGATATCTGCTATGTGACTCCCAAAGGGATCCCAGTTCACAGGTTGAGAACTGATGCTGGGAAGTTCAGCTTAGTACATTTCACTCTTCTGCTTCTTGTGCTTCATAGCTTGAAAGTGCACAAAGACTTGTATTGATACTGCTAAAATGGATATGATTCATACCTAAGACAAGTGGCCAATGGCATATCAACTCTTTAATTATGAATAATAGTCACCTTTCAATTTTCACCCATACTGTCTCTTAGACATTTATATATTGTCAGGAGTTATTGTGTACTTATCCCTTAAATCATTTCTTCATGAATAGACACATTCTGTGTTTAGATTCTTTTTTTTTTTTTATGTTTTCCTGATTTCTTCCAACAATTGTAAGCTCCATGGGGTACTCCAAGTTGGATTATTTTAGAATGGCAAATCATCTTTAAAAATAACACGCGATTTAAGGGATTCCTACTATTCTGAAGAACTTTTGAAAGAGAGAGTGTATACTATTCTCACATTATCCCTGAGTAAGCATAGATGTCCTATGATGTAATTGTTGCCATAGCAATTAATCACCTTCCAAAAAGAATAGTAGAGAATATAAATCCATGTAAATTGCCCAGAACACTAGTCAGAACTGCCCTCTGGGTACCGTGGTGTACAAAGAGTTTCAGAAAAAAAGGATGCTTTCTCTCTGTTTTCATTTTCATGGGAAGAATAGAGACTTCTCTTCTGCTCTGACTGCCTGGAGAGTTTCAGAAGAGCAGCAGTCAGACAGTCGCTGTAGTAGACAGGGATGTTCTTGTGCCAAATGGTAGCAAGTACTTGGTCATGGTGGGGTTTGTTACTTTATGAATATTCTGCACCCATCCTCTCATTTGCCAGTGACCTTGCTGTGAGAGCTCAGGGCTCTCATCTTAGCTGTCACCTCTTCTGCTTGTCCTGACCTATGCCTGCTTCCAAAAAAGTGAACTGGGATTGACCACTGATTTGAGTTCAATTGTAATAACAAAAGTGAGAATTATTTTTTTGAAGGTTGTCTAGTGAACAGGGGTCTGCTGGGACACAAAGCATAAAACTGTAGAAAGAAATTCATAAACCAACAGAAAAAGGGTTGCTATTGAGTAGTTGCAGTTTGGTGCCTAGGCTGGTATTCACCTTTTTAACTTTTAACCTACAACTTCTGATTATTTGGAGGATAATCTGCCCACTGGAGATTTGGCACAGATCAGTATGTGATATACAGAATCAATCTTTCTCTCTCTCTCTCTTTCTCTCTCTCTCTCTCTCTCTCTCTCCCTCCCTCCTTCCCTCCCTCTCTCTCCTTCCTTCCTTCCTTCCTTCCTTCCTTCCTTCCTTCCTTCCTTCCTTCCTTCCTTCCTTCCTTCCTTCCTTCCTTCCTTTTTTTTCTTAATCAATTTACATCCCGCTCACTGCCCCTCCCATTCACCCCCTCCACATTACTTCTCCCGCCCCCTCCCTTTCTCCTCTGAGCAGGTGGGGGAGCCCCTGGGTATTCATCCCCCCCCCACTTCAAGTCTTTTCGAGGCTAGGTGCTTCCTCTCTCACTGAGGCCAGATAAGGCCGTAGCCCTGCTTCAAGATTCATGTGAAAATGAAGCTGTACATCTGCTACATATCTGTGGAGAGGCCTAGGTCCAGCCCGTGCATGTGCTTTTATTGGAAGTTCAGCATCTGAGAACCCCAAGTGTCCAGGTTAGTTGATTCTTTTGGTCTTCCTGTGGAGTTCCTATCCTATCTTCTTTGGAACTGCAATCCTTCCTCTTATTCTTCCATAAGAGTTCCCAAACTCCATCCACTGTTTGCCTGTGGGTGTCTGTATCTGTCTGACTCAGCTGCTAGGTGGAGCCTCTCAGAAGACACCCATGCTAGACTCCTGTCTGTATGCATAATAGAATGTCATTAATAGTGTTAGGGATTGGTACTTGCTAATGGGTTTGCTCTCAAATTGGGCTGGTTTTTGGTTGACCATTCCCTCAATCTCTGCTTCATCCCCAACCCCTGCATTTCTTGTAGACAGGACAAGTTTCAGGTCAAAAGTTTTGTGGGTGGGTCGGTGTCCCTATCACTCCACTGTGGTTCCTGCTTGGCCACAGGAGGCAGCCTCCTCAGACAGAGCCATTCTTTATTGAAAATATTTCTTATAGAAAATCTAATAGAAACAGATTACAGGGTAAAGGTGTTGGTAGCTAAGGCAAACTCAGAGAATCATATTGAGATATTCTAAGACTGTATTGGGAAGATAAATTTTGATAAAAGAGTGTCTGACAACTATTAAGTATATATTTTTTAGATGGCATTAGTTGTGCCACAGTAAAGCCTCAACAGTCATGTGCTGGTTTACCTTGCTCGTTGGAAGATAATTTTATATGTCCTTTGTAAAATGATTTCTGGTATCAACAGATGCACAGTTGCTTTGGGTATCTTTTACATTAGTTACGTTTCTGTTCTTCCAATAAAATACCATGACCAAGGTGGTCTTTGGAAGAAAGAGTTTAGTTTGGTTTTTGGTTGCAGTGAGATGTCAGGGAGACAGAGCAGCAAGAGACAGCCATGTTGTAGGAGCAGGAAGGTAAGTGCTAACCACATAAAACCACAACAGAAAACAGAAAGCACAACCCCAGACGCATACTTCCTTCAGCAAGGCTGCACCACCTAATCCTCAAACAGTGCTGCCAACTGGGGACCAAGCTTTCAAATGGCAGAGACTATGGGGAATATTCTCCTTCAAATTACCCTGCATTATTCACATCTCAGTGATGCAATCTATAATTTGTTACTTTCTTTAAGATATAACTATAAAACATAAGGAGGGATGGCTCAGTGCTGCCCAAGGCTCTTTACAACCCAAGTTCAATGCCTGGAACCTACGTACTGGAAGGAGAGAATTGACTTCTATAAGTTGTTTCCTGACTTCTACACATATGTTGTGGTTCTTATTCTCTCTCTCTCTCTCTCTCTCTCTCTCTCTCTCTCTCTCTCTCTCTCTCTCTCATATGGTAAGTACATAATAGAAAAGCATAAAATATCATAATACTCAATGGTTTCATTTAAATGACTTCTGATAACTGTACAACAAAACAAAATTTAATGCCGAGATATAAAAAGATAAGGAACTTTCGCTTTTGATTTGCTCTCATGCAGTTTAGTATGCTAGTTTAACATAGTAGGTTCTTCTAACATAAAAACGACCATCTTTACAGCTCTCAAGGAACCTGTACACCAATCACACACCAAGTGATTCCTTTTACTGGAATGACTTTTTCTCTCTGGCAGGTAAATGGCATACCTTTTATTCTAAGTATTCGTGTTAGAAAATCTCCACCTAGGGAGGAATTTCTTATTATTTCAGTATAGCTACTGCCTAGAATTTCTAACCTTGAGTAGCGCAATTGTAACAACTTCATTCAAGACCAATTGTAAGTGTAGTGTGTCTGATTTTAGGTTCTGCTTAGTCTCCATGAATACTGGATTCCTACCTCCCAGCTTAATGTCTAAGTATACAGTTTTAAATATCTATCACTAAGGAGCGAATTAGTCACTATGACTTCTCTTTTATAGTTCACAGCTTCTACTAACCTTGCTGCCAGTGGATAGAATGAGGTTGAATTACTTCTTCCAGCTATCAGTCCTGGTCACCATGCAGTACATCACATTTAATCTGCAAAGTGGCCATCTACTAATAATTGTTTACTAAATGTAAACTATGACCTTACAAGTTACCTTAGAACTTTATTTAAGCAGTTGAGAAAACTGAGTCATAGCGATTATTTCAGTCATAAATGAGGTTCAAACTGAGATCATTCCTTCTGAACTCACACTCTCTTATGTCTACTAATTGTCAAGCATTTTAGATGGTACAGTAGCTATACTGCCATATATGAAATCCTTGTGGAAATGACATTTTACCTAACTTAGAAGCAATGAGTAAGCCCTTGGGCATATTTTCTTCATTATCTGGTACAAACTTATCATTGTTGGTAGGAGGGCAGAGGCACATCAGCATTCTGGGTGGACTCAGAGCTAAAGCACTGTGTGCTCTCGCCCACAACAGAACTGATTCTGAGAGGCCAGGTATCTAGGCCCTTAGAAAAGTCACACCATCTTTAAATGTATCTTAAAGTACACTGATACATGGAGTAAATATACAGGTAGGAAAGCTTGTGAACTAATTTCATATGAAGATAGTAGTTCCATGGCTTAGACTAAATATACAGAAACATGGGACAATGGAGATCATTTAGGTATATTGTCTCTATTTGTTCATGTGTTTTCCCATTTGGTGAGTAGTTTTGTCTTCTGTGTCTCTATTCTCAACTTGATCCATTTTGAGTCATGCCTTTGGTAAGGTGTGTCAACTTTTTCATAATTATGATAGGACAATAAAATGGGTGAACATAAAATTGGCCATCAGGAATTACAAGTGGTATTCCTTACTGTTGCTCTGACATTTGAGAAGAGTCGTTAAGGGACTGTAACTTTCAACCTTATGTTAAAATTTCCTTTAAGTTCTTAGGTTTCCAAGTTCTCCTTTCCCTACTGGCCTCTTCTAGACTTCTTCTTGAACCTTTTAAATACAGGGATTTAAAAACCATCTTTCTCCCAGCCAGGACAACACAATGGGATATTGTCTTGTAGATGCCATGAAAAATCCCACCCAAAGAGTCAACAGTAACGGTTCTCCTTTCTCTCTTCTTTCCTAATGTTCTTCCTTTTACTCTTCACTGTGCCTATAATGCTTTCCACTCACTTTTAAAGCAATAAAGCAATATAAATGTTGATTGAAGAAGCATCTAAAACTTAGATACATGTTGCAACAATAATTGGAATAGTACTTAATAATGATTGGTCTTGCATCTCATCTCATCTCATCTTTGTGGCTTTATTATTTATTCTCATTTTGCTGAGGTGCCTAAGTAAGTCTTCTGGAGTAGATATATAAATCATAGACTTTCAAAGTCCTTGCATTGAGAACAATTGCTTAGAATATAGGTTTTAGACTCAAATTGTTTTTACATGGAATTTGAAAATATTGTTTTAATTTTTTCTTTTATCATCCAGTGTTAAGTCAGGAAAGTCAGAGATCAGAATGAGTTTTGAATATTTGTATGAAGCAGTACATTTCTCTACTGGACTATTGAGATTTGGCCTTGAATGTTCTCCCACATAGCTTGCACTTTCTTTCCTTTGGCTGTGCTTTTGGATCAGTCTGGATTTGTATAACTTTCTAGTATTTCTACCACTGGTGTCTATTTTGCTATTTGCTATGTCGCTTGATTTTTAAGCATCTTCCAACATAAACTATTTTTGGGGCCATTTCTCTTTCATACAGCTGGATCTTTCAGTTGCCTTTCTTATCTATATCCCGTTGGATTTCCTTATTTACAGTAGTTTTATGCTGTTCAAAATTGCTGTGATAAGTGAATTGCTAATACCAAACCATTGCTCTTAGGCTAAATACAGAAGTAAACCCTTATTAGCCTCAGGTCACAAGATTATCATCAAGAGATCAATCCAATATATACAAGAATGTATGCTTCTGTTGAAGATATTGTATGCAGTCTATGTGGCTGATTCACAAATGGTCTTTTCACAGTCATAATACTACATATCATGCTTGAAGACAAGCCTAAACACTAGCTCCACAGTGCACATCCTAGCTTGCTGGCATTTAGGAAACTAGACAGACTTACAGAGCTGTGCAAGGGAATCATTCTGCACAGAGTGCAGAAATGTGAGAAAATGCATACCAAGCTGATCACAGAAAAGACACTGTGAAACTAGAAGGCCAAGGGTTGCTGTGACTGACCTCAGCTAGGAATGTGCATACCAGCTGACTCAATTTTCACCACTTCTATATGATACAAAGGTATGAGGAATGTTGATTTGGAGATTACAAATAAATTTTAGCTAGTAGACAGATTCTCAAATATGGACCTCACCAATCATGAGGATCAAGAATCTACTAGTTGAAGGTCATCACCTGTTTGCTCTGCTGGCTGTTTCTTCATGTGTTTGTAGTTGAGGATTACAGAAACAAAAGTCTAGCAAAATCATGTAGACAAGGAAACCATTACCCATTGTTCCTATCACTCACTGACTTTAGTAGCTTTGTTCATAGGTTGGTTTTCTTGACATAATTCTTGGGTTTCGTGCATGTGTTTTCATACTTTAGATTCCTTGCTTATATGTGATTAATGTTTCTGCCTGCCATGCTCTAACTAGGGCACACCAGGGGTGGATTGAGGAGTCAAACGTTCTCTTGGCTTACATGTGAGGCTGTTCCTTTTGTTCCAAGTGTTTTTCCAGTCTCTGTCTTTATAGACCCCAAAGGTCAACAGCGGTTCTACTTCTGTAGATCACAAGACTGTGGGAAGTGGATGGGTGGGAACACTGAACTATTGACTGTGACATTTGCTTAGGGACTCCTTCCTGCTACTTTGTCACTCTGAATTTTGAATGTTGTCCTAACAGTTGTTTTCTTTATTGGAACAAAAAATTTGACATGGCCTTGGTTATGCTTTTTCAAATCAGTAGGGTCCTTCCAGTCTCTTTTTTTGTTTCTGGAAATCTAATTAACTGTCCATCAATTCTACAGTTCTAAATTTTCACCATTATTTTCATGTTTTCTTTCTTTTTAATCTGTGGGCAGATTTTTTTGGGGGGGGGTTTGTCTTTTTAAAAATGGAAATGGGAGTAGATAGGAATAAAGGCTTAGTGTTTGTCATTTTAAGCACATTTTTATTATTGTAATTAGGAAAATGCTCTTAATTTTGTTTGTGTGTGTGTGTGTATGTGTGTGTGTGTGTGTGTTTTCAAGTGTTTTTTTTCCAGACAAAATTTCCCAGATGTGAATTTCATGACAGAATTTGTACAGAATTCTTTATTAATCACTTATAAAATCATCTATTAGAATGAAGTCATAGGGATGAAGAGATAGCTCAGCAGTTAAGAGCACCTGTTGTTACTTCAGAGAACCCATGTTTGGTTTCAAGGACTTATCTGTATCTCCCAACAGGTCTCCAACTCCAGCGCCAGGGGATCTGATGCCTCTGGCCACCAAGGATACTTGCACTCACATGCATGCACACATGCAATCATACATACCAACACCTAACTAAATGATAAAGGTAACTTTTTTTTTTTAAAGTTACCTGTTAACATTTATCCTCCATATCCATGAATTCCAAATAGTTTCTGGTTCATTATAGGATTTAATATTCATACAGGCCATATAAGATAGTGGTTGTCATATTCATGCTGAGCACAAGGAAACAGATTCACTGCTTCCGTTTCCTGTGGGTATCAAATAATTAAGGGAGCTGGCATCTGACCTAAGAGCTGCTGTTTCCAAAATTAATCATTTTAACACACTCTCATAGAGCGTTAGTGCTTATTTCAAAAATATTCATTATGCTTTCAGTGCATCTGTTCATTCACATAAAAATATGATATGAAGATATGATACTTAACAAAGTGTTTGAATCTAGAGTGGAGGGGCTGTGTAGCAATGTTTGTGTATATATACCTTTTGGTGTTGGGCTTTTCTTCATATTAGAGTAAACAGATGTTTAAAAGTTTATATTTTCAAAACAAATTACTGATCAATTTAGCATCATTATCAACCATTAAAAAATCCTTTCCAATTTAAGGCATAGCAGTCAAACATTTATTTAAGGGAAATAATTCTGCACTCCCTGGGTATTTTTTTCCCACTTGAATAAACAGATAATAAATCAAGAAATATTTAAACAGCAGGCCTCTATCTCAGAACTACTAAGACAAAAATGTTCTTACATCTATGCTGTAGAACACAGAAGAATTACTTGATAATTGGNCTTTCCAATTTAAGGCATAGCAGTCAAACATTTATTTAAGGGAAATAATTCTGCACTCCCTGGGTATTTTTTTCCCACTTGAATAAACAGATAATAAATCAAGAAATATTTAAACAGCAGGCCTCTATCTCAGAACTACTAAGACAAAAATGTTCTTACATCTATGCTGTAGAACACAGAAGAATTACTTGATAATTGGATTTAAATTGTAAATACATACATCCATTGAGGGGATGAATATATTATGACAAAGCAAGGAGATACCAATTTCAAATTTCTCTATCTTAAGCTGTACCAACTCAGAATTCAATTTTAGGGAAATTCCCTAGAGGAGTCAGTTGGACCTACCCTCATTACCTTCTTATTTCTGCTGATTCCTATTGGAAGAGGACTGCTCGTTAGTGTGATAGACAAGTCCATACTGCACTCTCTTTGGATATGGAATTTCCTCCTGAGGAAGAGTTGCAACTGAGCCAGATTTTGAGATTAGTCCAATGACATATGAAGTCAAACAGTGGAGAATTAAGTACCAGGCAGTGGAAATGGGCCCTTGATAGAAGAGATCTTTATAGAGATCCAACTGTCCCAAGACTTTTCCACTTTTTACTTTCTGTCTTCCACTGGTGAGATCATTGCTGATTCTCGAAACACAAATTTCATCTTTCCTTTGCTCAATTTGTTATCTGTGTGATCTCAGAAACATAGAAATAAATCTCACAGAAAGTAAACCTAATAAATTTTGTAGGATAAGAAGAAGAAAGTCATAACGTCCTATGGTTTTACTTAATACTACCACAGTGATGGTTATGGACATTTGTGAGTCACATGCAGCGTTCCAAAACTGAGTTCTGAGAGAAGATCCTGTCTACTGTGCCTAGCTTTCATGCTTTGCCTCCTACACCTCAAGAGAGCAGGGATCCACCTGGCTTGGTCTAGTTCATCTTCAGTTTTTCTGGTACTCACTAATGCTTGTCAAAAAAACTGAGTAACGTGGAATCTAAAGTACCTTTAGCCCAATACCTTCTCGAGGAAAAAAAAAAACAAAGTAGACCTTATGGATACAAATCTGGAAACATCACAAAAATACCCTCTTGTGGCATTTTTGAAAGAAGATGAGGTGTAGATGATCCACTATTTGGAAGATTGCCTATGCTCATGTTCCCTTCCACTTTTATATTATTATTATTAATTATTCTTCTTATTATTGTTATTATTTTTGAGTCAAGGCCTCATTTATCCCATGTTGTACACTGAACTGGCTAAGTGGTCAAGGGTGATCCTGAACTTTTCACCCTACTGATTCCCCCTTCCTCCAGTCCCCAAGCTGGGATCACAGGTGTCAGCAATCTATTCAAATATACATTGTGCTGGGAATTGAACCCAGGGCTTTTTGCATGATAGTCAATCACTCTACCTACTAGGCTACATCTCAAGCACTTTGTTCTGCTTTTTTTTTTTTTTTTTTTTTTTTTTTAAGAAAGTTCTCTTTCAAATTGTCCTAGAGAGGAAGAACTTCACAGGTGGCGTTGACACAGGTCATTGGATCAATGCTCTATGCTGGGATAGGAAGAAGGCTTACACACACCAGTCTTCAGGTCCTGGATCCTCATGGACTAGCACAGAGCAAAAGGAGAATGGTGATATGTTATTGGACAGGACAGGACTGGACCAGTCAGTGGATGCTCTTTTAGTCTTTTCAGCCATCACAGCGTGACCACCTATTGGTAGACAGTGGCATGAAGGACGTATGGGAGAAACTATTACATGCTTCAAAATGAGATAACAGAGCTAAAGAGATGGCTCAGTAGTTAAGAAATAGTGCGTACTGCTTTGGCAGAAAACTGACCCCAGTTCCCAGATTCCACATCAGATGGCTCACAACTGAGCTCCAGGTGAACAGATGAATCTGGCCTCTGCACTTACATGCACATAATTAAAAATAAAATCAATATTTTATTTTAATGGGTATAGGATAGAGAGGAGAAATACATGAAAGCAAATAGGTTTTTCCTGAGTTTGTGACTTTTGGGTCCTTGTGAGTCTGTTTGATGACCAGCCTAGGCTAACAATAGTGTAACAACATGAACAGTCTTTGTTAAGTACCAGGGCTTTTCCTATTGAAATGGGATTGGAGGATTTGTTCTTTTACTCTTCAAAGGTTATCTGTGTGGTTATCTATTTAACCAGCTTTACTGAGGTGTGAGTGACAAAGAACAGATTTTAAGCATTTAAGGCATGTATCAGTTATATTTGTGTTTATCTGATAGAATGTCTGAAAGGTTTTTGGTTTGGGATGCCAGAAGGCTCCAGTCTGTCACATATGGCATGGTGGCATGGCTTCTCCCTTGACAGCAGAAGCCAGAGGTGGAAGCTGTTCACATAGTGGAAGACCAGGAAACAGAAAGGGCTTGAACCAGGGGCTAGGCTAGAGTCTCCACAGTCCTGACCCCTGTAATCTATGCTTGCCACCTAGACCTTTCCTCTGAGATGTTCCACAGCCCCTCAGAATATCATTATGAGCTGGGAGGGGCAGGGCCTATAAACAGTAAAAAAAAAACATGAACACGCAGGGACATTTCAAATCTAAACCCTAACAAGATGTAGGAAGAAGGAGCCACAGAACTTAAGAATTAACAATTCTGTTTTTAGCTATATCCATCCACAGGAAAAAAACCTAGACACATTGTCTTAAAGGCTGTCTTCACTCCTGTGTTGATGGCAGTGTGTCCACAGTAACCAAGACATAGACTCAATATAAATGCATCCTACAGCAGAGAAACTGGGCAGAGGTGTGTTTTAAGATTATTTCAAGCATCTGCAAATTTTTTTCTTTGAAAACACAATAATGACAACTTTTGTTTGTAACATCATGGAGCCAAACTGGCCGCAGGTGTCAGATTTGGTCTCTGACAACAGAATCAGTCAGCTGACTCAGCAGGCTGAACTTCTTTATTTGTTCACATAAATGTAAACCTGATAAAGAAAAGGAGCCCACAAATTTGGAAGAAATGGGGGAGGGTGAGAAGGAGGAGTTGGAGGGAGGAGAGAGTGGGTGGAAATGATATATTTTAATTAAAAATAAAATAAGATGAACTCATTTCTGATCATGTTATCTTTCCTTTGATGTTTTAGGACCCAATGTCTGCATATTGGCCATACTTTTTACATTTGGTTGTTAAAAATCTAGACATAGCTTTCTGATTTACAAATTCCACATTGAAGTAAGTGATCCCAGAGCAAAACTGAAGACTCTCACACCTCTTGAGAAAAATCCGTGTTTAGAATCAATTATTTTTAGTCTTTCACGCTTTGGATGAGAAAACTTTTTGGAGAAACTTTCCACCGTTTTAGAATACCAAGAAACCAGTTCATCTGATCACGATGTTTGCATTCAAGGTAACGCCTTAGTGGTTTTAATTTTTCCTTCTGTGTTTATAGTGAAGGTGGGAAGACTCTTGGAGTTGGAGTAATGCCACTGAAGAAACCCTAAAGTCAAGGCCAATCAATTCCAATAACAAAATCAAAACAAGTTCCACAGCAGAGACCCTTCAAATCAACTGAGAATTAAAGGGCTGTCCTGGGACATGCCTACTTTCCCATAAGCCAGTGCCTTTTATTTCCTTCTTCATACATTACTGTTGCCTTTGAAACTACCCATTCAGTTGCACCAGATAAAGTTTTGGTTAAGAAACAAATCTATTTCATGGAGTGAGTTGTTCAAGTTCCATTGAAACTTTAACCCTATATTTAGACACCATATGTAATCTCGCTCCTTGTTTACATGAGGCTCTTCAGAATGAAAACAGGTTCTCTCTGACATGGGCTTTTCCATTCAGTCTGGAAGTAGAGATAAATCAGCACCATGACTCTCCAGTCTTCTTACCAGTCACTCAGTAGACCACTTCACAGATTTTCTTTTACAAGATCATATTACCATTTTGATAATAATCACTTGGTATTTGAATATATATTCAGTAATACAAGAATTACCTAAGAATTATCATTATGGTGGAAAACAAAGGCTGAGGATATGTATTTTATCAATATATGTACATTATCACTTACTCCTCTCAACAACACCCTGAGTTGCTTCTACAACAGCATGTTAGCCACTCACTTGAGATGGCAGAGCTTAAATAAGAGTCTTAATGACAGCAGATCTATTCATGCTTTCATTCTAGGATTTGAATGGATTTTGTTATTATTATAGAATATGAATTAAATAAGTATCATGCACTGTAGATTATAAATACCTTGGAAAATGGAAAGTAGTGAACAAGACTTCAAACACATCTAGAAATCAACATGCTGTCACAGAGTGTTTGATTCTGAGAATGTTTATGACCTCAGGAAAAAATTTAAAATTTTAGGGCTGACAAGATGGCTTTGCAGGTAAAGGCCATTGCCCTCAGACCTGATGATCTAAAAGTTTGTTTGATTCCTTGATCGCTCAAAGGTTTTTCAGAGAACTGATTTTCTAGAGTTGTCTACTGACCTTTATGTGCACTGTGGCACTTGTGAACTTGCGCTCAAACACAGGCACACGCACATACACATATATACTTGCATATACACATACATACTTGCATATACACATACACATGTACCTACATGCATAAATATATACCTGCATGTACAGACATAGACACATACACATATATACAAGAATTCTAATTAAAATTGTTTGTTTATTTTATGTGTATGAATGTTTTGTTGGCATGTGAGTCAGGACATGATATGTGTGCCTGATGCTTTTTGATTCTAGAAGAATGTGTTGGACCACCTGGTATTAGAATTACAAATGATTGTGAATCACTTGTGGGTGCTGGGAATTGAACCCAGGTCCTCTGGAGGAGGAACCGGTGCTCATAAGTGTTGAACCATTTCCCTAGCTCCCAAGAATTTTAGTAGTTAATGAGATTGGTTGATTTTTACTCTTTCCTGGAAGGAATTTCTCTGTACAGAACCGCTGGTTGTGGTATCTTTATGTCTGTTGTTACATTCCTGAAATTAATTTGATTGGATCACATATATTCTCAGCAATTTTTAAAATAATAATAAAGTATATTAGCTTTCTGGCATGTATAATGAGGTTTATGATTACACATTCAGTCACTGAAGTTGCTGTGTTATTATTCAAACTGTCACATAAATTAGCAACTGATAGTTCTTATTTCACCAGAAAGCTATGTGAAATATGATCAATTTCTCTGGGTGCACAATTTATTGCTTGTCAATGCACCATGCCTGGCTTGAATTCTTTCAGTTGAAATACAATCAATAGTTTAGTGGCCTTAAGAAAACTTCTCTTCTCAGATGCATTGAGCTCATGATTGATCCACTTTGGAGTGGGTTTTACAGCTTCGGTTTCTAAGATACACTAAGCTTTATTTCCAATTTCTTTTGAATGTGGTATGTGTTATCTCTACTCAGGTTCTTTGGTAGACCATTATTTCTGCTTGGTATCCCATGTTGAAGCTAGACCTGTGGAGGTAACTTCTGATTTCTAATCCAATTTATATGTGATTGTAGTTTATATGTACATTGCTAAGATTTCTGCCAAAGCCATAGCTTTTAAATTGGGTTTCACACCAGTAACAGTTAATCTCTTTATATGAGCAAAATTCTTGTTTGTATTAGATGTGCTAGTAGCACTTTTCATTAAACTTTTACTGTGTTAAAAAAGTGCTAGAAAATTTAATATCAAAGAAAATTGTAGATATTGAGTAAATGTGACTTATTGAAAGTATAAACATCAATGTTTGTGTGGGATTGTGTATTATATTTGCTTTCAGCATATGTTGGTAGCATATATAAGAAAAGATTGAAATTGTCTTGCAGGGAAAGTTATCCAAATCCTTGCCAAAAGTTGGCTTTATTTTAAATGTTCCATGAAAGATGGATCTTTTCATTTGATTATTGCACTGAGCATGAAGTCTTATGGCCAAACTCAAATGAAATAAAAACTTTCCATATTTGAAGGTGTGGAATGTTTTTGAACTCTGGCTTATGTAAAAATTGATTTTTGCTGGGGCTTGAAGTAGTTCATTTCGCTTCATATCACCTTCTGACACTAGGTCTGCCTTTAGCCGTGGTTCTTTCATGTGCCCTGAGAAATAAAACTCTGAATTAAAGATTGTGGTTCAAACTTTGTTGCAATCATGGTGGTACAAGTGCCAACATTAGCACGTGTATGGGATATTCCTTCATCCTCTGTAGACACAGTCTATACATGGAGATGTAAAGTACCCATCTACAAATACATTCAGAATTGGTGTGCTCACTGTGATTTATCTTGAAAAGAAGAATAAGAGATCATCATAAGATAGTTTAATTATATTGACACTGTTATTGTTTTCTATTATTGCTGTGCAATATCAAAACAGAAAATTATGGAGAGTTATGTCTAAAATTGAACTCATCCCTGATCTATCATCAATTTATGAATGTATGTATGTATGTATGTATGTATGTATGTATGTATCATCTATTATTGCTTTATGTGGGCTAAGGGGGTGTTGGGGAAGGAGCGGGGAGGGAAGGAATGCCCGCGTCAGGCCAGAGTTCCTCCTGTGCTCTGAGCAGGCGGATGCGGGACGGCTGCCAGATGCTTTCCACTCGGCCCCGGGTGGGCATCTGGCTGTGTGAAGCTACTGGACCCCACTCAACGGGGGTGGGGGTGGGGGTGGACAAGGGGCAGCTCCCGGTACCAGGGGCCCTGGGGCGATACCCTCAGCCCCGGGGATATGGGAGAGAGGGCAGAGGGAGAGAGGTTTCCACACAGGCAAGAGTCCTTAGTCTGGGCCTTGACTGGAGCACAGGAAAGTCTTCCATTGGGAAATTAGAAATGGCTCATTAGAGGAAAGCCTATCCCATCATCCAAGCACAGCAGGCTTTGATAAACAGAGATAGTCTATGGTTTTAGAGCTTTATTATATAAAGGCAGGAAGAAAGGAGAGAAGGTGAAAAGAGACAGAGACCAGCCATGGCCAAGAGGAGAGAAGGGGGGAAAAGGAGAGAGAGAAGAAAGGCTAGAGAGTAAGAAAGAATAAGAGGGAGAGAAAGAGAGTGAGAGGAGACAGAGTAAGAGAGAACAAGTAGAGAGGTGGGGCCAAGCAGCCCCTCTTATGGTGGGCTGTTATCTTGTTGTTGCTAGGTAATTGGGAGGAGTCTAGCCTGAAGGTCAGAAGCTTTGAACATTGTCTATGTGACTACTAGCCACACACTTCTGTGGGGGCTGTGGGGGCGGTAACTTCGACAGGAGCCAGGGTTCCAGGAGACATGAGGGAACACCTACAGTCCCATATAGGTGAATTATCACCACCAGGTCCCAGGGTTCCACACCTCAGCTTGACTGGAGACCAGCCTGTCTGTGAATAGCCCATTGCCCTACAGCTTTGCTTACTATGTGTCCTCTATATATACCGTGGGCAGTTAGAAAATCATTATTAAGGATAATCTAAGGGAGTTGATGCAAGAAAAGGATGAATAATTTCCAAGGTCACCCTGTCACCAGGTAGTGTAAATTCTTCTGTCGGATTCAGATATTCAGGGTTATGCGGTAATAAGTGAGTGTTTAGTAGCTGAAAAAGTTCAACTACTTGTTCATGAAATGAAATGAACAAGTCCACCAGTAAATTTACTCTAACTAAAGAGCTAATGCTACAGTTTGGCTCTAAAGACCAATATGGCAAAGACTTGAACCCTAGAGAAGAGTTATGGGAGAATGCTGTAAGAAGTGGGGATGAGTGGGAAGTCTTTGGGTTGCTGGGGGCTTGTCCTCAAAGGATGTTATAAGAACTTGGACCCTTCTTCTTCCCCCTTGACCCAGGTATGAGTTTTTTCCTCTGCCTTATGGACTAGCTATGAAGTGCTTCAGTAGTAGCTACAGAAGCAGCATGACCACAAACGATGGACTGGAGCCTCCCAAAACACAGATTCAAATAATTTTTTTATAAGTTGATTAAGTTTTTGGGAACTTGTAATAATTATGGAAGGGTGACTAGCATAGCTAGCTGTTTTTATATTCTGAACAAACAATTCCATTTTTTGTTCGATTTGATGTTTACCTCTTTCATCATACACATGCACAGAGGCACACATATACCCATTTGACACATTCTAAATGCAAACACACTAACGTATTTGTTGATCTGTTTCAACTTACTTTATTGCCGCCTTTATGGATGCATCTGCTCTACAGAGAAAATGCTTGCATATAAACAAGGGGAATTTAACTAAACTTTACAAGATTCCAAATTTAAACAATAATTTGCAAGAGTTTTAAAATCTGATTCTTATTTCAGTGTGAAGTCATTCTTACCTTTAGCTTTAGTTATGCTAAATTCCAAATACTGTTAGTCTATGCCAAATGGCCTGGATTCTTGAAAACTTTGTTCTGTATCTGTCTCCAAGACGATGCAACAGGCTTGGTGCTTGGAAGGCAGAGTGGGGTAATCACCAACCCCTGGCAAAGTACCTGGGCAAGCTACAAGGCTCTGTCCACAATACTTGCCCCATCCATGGATTGTTTGGTGATTGCACAAGCCACTCTCTCATGCTTCTCACATTTAGTTGGGCATGTTACCAACTATCCAATAATGGACAGAGTTGTCAGCAAGAGGAAAGATCTGCAATGACAGACACTACCTTTCTTCTTGTTGGAGGTGTTTCCTCCATACTTGCAACAAGTAATGTATTGCTTAATCCTCACAATATCCTATCAGGATTCACTCACTGTTCTACAAGTAAGTGTGCAAGTATTTAAGGAGAGCAGTTAATCTATACATATACACACAATATATATATATATATATATATATATATATATATATATATATATATATATATTATATAATACATATTACACACACACACACACACACACACACACACACACACACACACACACACACATTATTCACCACTGTTCTACAAAATAAAGTTAATCAGTCCAAGAGGACAAAGGGAGCAGAATAGGGCGATAGTGGGTTTCAGATGGTGGGAGTTCCAGGATCAGATTCAGTGAGTTAACTCAAACTTACTTGAGGTTACATAGATCTTTGTGAGTGGGTAGGGAATTCCAAGGTGGATATATTATTGGCTAGCATGGAAGCCTAGGAATGATTCATTTGCATAAAGAGGAATTCAAAGTTCTGCCAGGCAAGTTCTTACTGGGGAGAGAGGAAGTTGATTGAACCTGTCTGTACCTGTAATCTGGTCCTAGGCTATGTGACTCTCTTTAGAGGTTTTTTTGAGATTACAGGTGGGAAGGACTGATTGGTCATAGCACAGTACCTAATTATCATATGGCAGAAAGGGCTGAGGGAGACTTTGTGTGCTGAATAATGTAGTGCTTGCCGGAAGGTTTGTGCAGGTCATCTTCTAGATAAAGTCAGAGACCTGTGCTTGGAGATACTCTCCAGATAAGATCAGTCAGAAAAGATGAATCCCCATCTGTTTTGCTTGGAACTTGGTGAACTTTTCTGGACACGATGGACTGTGACTTAATAGCAGGGTCTTCTAACACTTGATGAATATTTTATGAAAAGTTTCAGGCTTTTAAAGAGACCTCTGTTTCTAATTTTTCAACCTACAAGTAAAGATATTCTTTCAATACCAAGTATTGCAGGCTTAGTTAGACTCTCCACTGTGTTTAGTGTATATTCTGTGCTTGTTTGAGTTGTTATGTGTCTACATAGAAAGATTATGATGGAAAACATGCCTCCTTTGGATAGCTGCAAAGGTTTCCTTTCATTTTGGAGAGATATTTTTAGTACTGGAAAAAGAGTAAATTGCTCAGTATTGTGGCTCCCCAGAAGGAACTATTAAGGACTTTTTTTTTTCAATATTTTTTATTAGATATAATAAAAATTACATTTACATCTTAATTTACATTTCAAATGCTATCCCGAAAGTTCCCTCCCCCCTCCCCCAGCCCTGTTCCCCTGCCTACCCACTCCCACTTCTTGGCCCTGGTGTTCCCCTGTATTGTTCCCCAAGTCTAGGCTGTTTTATAATTAAATGCTACTTGCTTATCAACCCATTGAATTTTTAAGCAACCCTTCGAAGTGATAGTAAAATCACTTTTGCAGATGTTTGTAAAAGAGTATGTAGCTTCTCAATTATATAGGTTATGAGCTATAGAGCAGTAATTTGTGCCTTTGATGCCACATGAGCTGTAATATGATCCAAGTTGTTTTCTTCTCGCAAGTTATTAACCTCCATTCCATGTTATTAATTATTCTGCCTAGCATATTATCTGTCCCCCATCAGATCAGATTTGACAAGATTTTTAATTGTTCTGGCTCTTTTTCCTTTCTATAAATTATAATTCAGAATCACTTTATTAGATTGGCAAGCCTCCCACCAAAGCCTGGCTTATGGGAGATGCCCTCAGATCCCTTCCAGCAGCTGATAGTTCTAGCATTTATGAATGAGGGCAAACATACAACAACGGCTTCCATCTCAAAAAACATCCATGGAGCTGCCTGCTCACACCTCGTAATCTCATTTCCCTCATGTAATTATCACCTTCAAGTTGGATAAGATTTGAAAACACCACCTGTTCACCTGAATCCCCAAGACTCTTACTTTCCTAAGTCACTATTGCTTTCAGGTTCTTCTGAGGGAGTTGTGAATGGTAGTGTCGGTGGCGTGGGCCCAGGAAGCTGGAGCATCAGCTAGTAGACACAAGAGATTTGCATCTCTCACCTTCATTAATATGTGTCTCTCTCTGCGGGACAATGTGAGGTCCTGCACTTGATAGTGCATCTTCTTCCGTGTTCTGTGGAATGGTTCGTGCTCCATGTGCAGGTGTGGAGTCTCCCCTCTGCAGGTAGAGTTTCACATGTGTTGTTTTGATTAACACTTGGCATCACATTCATATCTGTGATATATGCTCCACCTACAGCCTTTCAGTCATGTCTGACTCCATACTATCTCCTCTTTGCTTCATGTCTACGCTCTAGCCTTGTTCTTCTGGATGTTGTTTGTGTGTGGAGAAGATTTGATTGGTGTACAGAGATGTGTTCTTCAAGCTTGCTCACTCCCTTCTTTAGCAAAAAGTTGGAATGTGACTTGCAATTTAGTAATCAGAAGCTGCATATTTTGCCCAGCAATTTAGCAGGGTGTGGTTGAATCAGAATTTCTCCTGAACTCTCTCGATCTTTAGTATTTAGATACCCAGTGAGATTAAATAATGACCCATAACATGTAGTGCCATTATGCTGAGGCTTAATCCGCCCCCTCTCTCCCCCTAGGCTTTTCAAGTTGGCTTTCTATGTGTAGTCCTGGCTATCCTGGAACCTGCTCTTGTAGACCAGACTGGACTGGAACTCAGAGATTCACTTGCCTCTGCCTCCCACGTGCTGGAATTAAAGGCAAGCACCACTACCAGCCAGCTAGGCTCTAGCTCTAATTGAGTGAACTATACAGCCATGACTGTGTACTCTGTTCTGCTGTCCCTCTGGTTCATAACAATAAGACCAACAGTTTGGTAGTTTTGTTGTTGAATATAACTGAGCACCATTTACCAAGTACTGTATGGTAGATGCTGTGTAAGATCCGTGTCTTATAAAGACATCTACTCTCAAGGAGGTTTACTCCTCAGGGAAGTGATCCCAGATGAATGCATGTGACACTGGCCATTGACTTAGTTAAAATGCACAGGTAAGAATGAATTCAAGTAAATGACGAGGTTCCCAAGGTACGACTATTCTGGTGAAGATAAAAAAAGTCATCTAAAACAACTTTGAGGCTTTACAGTAAACATGATTAAAATCTTTAATTTGAAAATGTGCACTGTTGAAATTATAATTTCTCAAATTGCAGTTAAGACACAGAAGAAAGCAGGTGTTGAGACTTCAATGTTGATAAATACGGGAACTTCAAGTAGTCAAAGCCTTTCATGGAAGTGGAAATATTTTCCCCCAATTCTTTAGCATAAACTGAAAGAATATATTTTAAAATATGTCTAACGTAAAAGAAAAATCATAGATATGCACAACTGAGTGAATTAATTTACTATTTATTTCTGTCTAGATGTTCTATTTTTAGACTCCAATGGAAATATTTCTTTTCATATGGAATTTTTCTCAGACGTGTGAATGTTATCTACAAAAATGATGCTTTGTAAGGTTCATCTATAGTCCAGAATCCTCCCAAGACAGAGTAAGGGGGTTTGAGCTTCAGAGTAAGGTTGGACAAGTCTACAAAGTTTTGAGATAAAATTCAGTGCTGGGGACTGGAGAGATGGCTCAGCAGGTAAGAGCTAAGACTGCTCTTCCAGAGGTTCTGAGTTCAATTCTCAGCAACCACATCGTGGCTCACAATCGTCTGTAATGGGATCAGATGCCCTCTTCTGGTGTATCTGAAGACAGCAACAGTGTACTCACATAAAATAAATAAATCTTAAAAAAAAAAAAAAAAATTCAGTGCCAGGCTGGAGAGATGACTCGGCAGTTAAGAACACTGGCTTCCAGGGGACCCAGGTTCAATTTCCAGCACCACATGGTAACTCATGACCATCTGTAACTCTAGTTCCAGGGGCTCAGAGGCCTTCTTCTGGCCTCTGCAGGCCCCAGACAATCCCATGGTGCACCCACACACATTCGGGCAAAAGATCCAGACATATAAAATTAAAATAAAAACAGTACAGAGCCTAAAAAGAGAGGATAAGATCTGCTTCGTCTTAGGCAGAAAAAGCAACAGAAAAAGGAGGTCGTTAACAGAACGAGTAAAGGACTGTTTGCTGAGTGTAAGACAGAAAGGGTGACTCACCATACAGTCTGACTGGATTAAAACCCTTCTCAAGACAGAAAACACAGACTGGAAACTTAACTGTGCGATCATATTTTATCAAGAAATTTAACAGATGGGGAGGCAGGGGTGGGTACTATCTAAATAGCAGTATTCAATACGAACCCATAAAGGAATGTATGATAAAAATAAAAAAGGAGAAAATGAAATTTATAAAATCTTAAGATTGATCTCACTTAGTGGAATCAAAGACAGCAGGAAAAGTTAGGAGTACTGGTGAGACGGCTCAGTGGGTTAGAGCACCCGACTGCTCTTCCAAAGGTGATGAGTTCAAATCCCAGCAACCACATGGTGGCTTACAACCACCTGTAATGAGATCTGACGCCCTCCTCTGGTGCGTCTGAAGTCAGCTACAGCGTACTTATGAAGATTAATAGGAAATGAATCCTTGGACCAGAGAGACCAATTGGAGCAAGTGAGGCTGTCCAGAGCGAGCAGAGCCGAACGGGGACGGCTGGAGCAAGCGGGGATGGCCGGAGCTAGCAGGCTGGAGCGAGTGGGGCCGAATGGGGACGGCCGGAACGAGTGGGGCCAACTGGAGCAAGCGGAGCCGATCGGAGCGAGCGGGGCCGACTGGAGCGAGCAGGGCCGGCTGGAACAAGGGAAAAAAAAATATATATCAGGTGCCAGGTGTGGTGGCGCATGCCTTTAATCCCAGCTCATGAAGCCCCTGGGAGGCAGAGGCAGGCAGATTTCTGAGTTTGAGGCCAGCCTGGTCTACAAAGTGAGTTCCAGGACAGCCAGGGCTACACAGAAACCCTGTGTCGAACCCCACCGCCCACCAAAAAAATATCTAAAAAGGAAAAGACTACATTTTTGCAAGTTTGAAAGGCATGTTGTGATTTCTATCTTCCTTCCTCCCTCCCTCCCTCCCTCCCTCCCTCCCTTCCTTCCTTCCTTCCTTCCTTCCTTCCTTCCTTCCTTCCTTCCTCTCTCTCTCTCTCTTTCTCATTCCTGTATTAACTGAAAAACAAAACAAAACAAAACAAAAAAACAAACAAAAACTAAAACAAAACAAAACTGTGAATGTTCACCAGCTTGTTTCTTTGTATAGTGTAGGTCAAGCAATGTGCCCAGGGTAAGGGACCTGGAAAAGACCCTTGTGCAGACCTAGGCCTCTGTTCAAAGACCCTCACAGGATTGCTCTTTTGGCCAGAATCCTAATCTCTGTAGAAAACCTAGGTGCAGAGAGCATGGGCGAGCAAGTACAGAGATGTGGAATGGGACTCTGCCCTGATTGCCATGGGCAGTGCCTAAACATGAAGCCCCTGGGATTCCCCTGGGAGCCCCTGCCTGAGGAATGCTGGGCTTCTGAAAAGAGCCTCACAGTGCAGCTGGGCGTGAATGTTACTTGGACTGTGCTTGCCAGCCGGTGGCCAGCCTCACGCTGCGTCCTTCTGCAGAGCTGCCATCTGCTGCAGCCTTAATGAATGAAGCGCTCCCTGCCCACCCACCCCCTTTTTTTTTTGACAGAACAATAGCTTCAGTGATGGAACCTGCATTCCGATAGATTGAGTCTTTTGCTCAGCCCTGTGTATGTGAGGGGCGAAGGGGATAGGGAAGAGACTGTGTGTCTGAGTCTCCTCAGATTGGCCATGACTTATTTCCGATGGAACATTGATGGACATTGTTGAGAAGGTTAATGTTTTATCTTTGCTTTTAATTGGAATGTTCGATCAACTTTGCTCTGGGGACCTGTGTTTCTCTGTGCTCTTCCTTCTCTATGTTTTTGTTTGTTTGTTTTGTTTTGTTTTTCTGTAGCCTGTCCCTTTCAGAACATTAACGAGTAGATTTGCTTCATTCAGCAATGCCGGTGAAGTAAAGATTTACAAGATAAAATGTTTAAGAGGATTTCCCCCTTCCCCCTTTTCCTAAATCACCCGACCTTCAGCTGGTTAATCTCCTTCCTTGGCAGTCCGTGTCTTTAAACCCCTCTTGCTACCCTTGATCCAGTTCACAGGGTGAACTCTCTGCAGCAGTTATCAATATTTCCTTACCCTGTGGGGTTCATCTGACTCAGGGCAGAATCTTCTTAATTACAAAGGAGAGAAAGAAACATGCAAAAGACAGATCAAAAACTCTGCCGAGGGAAGATTGATTTTGGTCTTTGGATTAATCATTCCTTCGAAACTGAAAATCCCGTTTTGCCTGTCGATAAGGGCCCTGTGGTTATAATCTTTAGCCTCCCACAGCTAGAGGAGGATCTACATTTTTTGGGGGGGAGGGGGGACTTGAAGATTGGTTATTGAACTCAGTGAGCTCATCTTACTTTCTGATTTTCAAGAAAAATAATGATGTTTCAAATTAAATAGTACCCAGAACATTCATGTGCAAACCCAGCTCTGGTGGGTGTGGAGAGAAGTTGGCAGGAAGTTGGCAGGAAGTGGATGAAGGCTTGCTCTTTGCTGATCGTGTTCACAGGCTGTGCTGGACAGAGTTTATGATGCTATTCACCACAGACATTTACTTGCTCTGGGTGAGACCCCGCTAAACCTTAGGAGAAAGTAGATGCCATTTAATTAGTACTTCTCCGTTCATTCTGCATCCCCAATGTCAGTAGGAAAGCTACTTTATACCTTCACTGGGGTGCCTTTCAGGTTAGAAGGCAGAAGATAGAATAAGTGCAAGCTAAAAATCCCCTCCATCCTAAAAATCAGAGGGGAAAATACACTTGTTGGATTGCCACTTGTGAGAGTTGAATCCTTAGTACCTAATTGTCAACCTTAAGATTGGTAAGACCAGTGTGCTTGTATATTTATTGATGTTCTTGTAAGCAAGCATTTACCTAAATATGTTTTATATACAAATATATTTGTGTACATGAACATAAAACTTGTCTGAATCTTACATAGTTCATCCTGATGTGTGTGTGTGTGTGTGTGTGTGTGTGTGTGTGGTAGATGACACATGGGCCCCTGAGTTTCATTTTTGTAAGTCTTGTTTGCAAACACTAAAAAAAAAATCTTTTGTAGATCTAATTCTATAGTTTAGGCTTATCATCAAAACCTCACCAAATACAAAAGTTGTCCATATTTTCAGGTAGATATAGGCCAGGGCCTAGACCAGTAGGCCAAGAATGCAGGCATCATAAATCTTTTATGTGAACATTTCAGAGTTCACTAATATTTGTGTGATCTCAGCCACTCTGGACATAGGAGGACATTCACATCTCCAATAAGACCTCTTGAAAAGGTACAGGAGGGTGTGGATGACCCGTCATTCTCTCAGTGGGTAGGAAGTAGGTGATTTATTGCTATAGTCTGGATTGTTTTGTGAGGGAAGCAGAGCATTTCAGTGTAGTTATGTGCAGCTAAATCAGCTAGGGCATATGTGGTTCTTGATGTCTTCTGAGTATCTATAGATGAAGATTCTCAGCTTCCAGTTTTCAAAGTATAGCCATAAGTGCTGCTAATAATTATGAGGACATTATTAACTCCAGATAATAAAAGCTATCTGAATTTTCTCAAGCTTGAGCCTCATACAAATATTAGGGAGCTACAATGGCTTTAACTTCACCATAGATTATAAAAGTACTATAGGGAGAGAGCCATTTGAACAACCATCAGTGGTGAACAAGTTAAATAAAGTAACTGAGAGATCAAGGAGTTTGTTTGTTTTCCAATCCTGTGTTTATTGTCTGTATATGGAATACAATTTATCTTTTAGATGACCTTGACTTTGTTAAGTTAAACATTTAAAAGTCACTTATCACTGGTAATAATTTTAAAATATGTTTTCAATTGAAATAGAACTACTTCACTTTCCCCCATTCCTTTACCCCTTGTAGTCTCTCCAAGCCACTTTCCTTCAAACCCTTCTCATGCCTAGCCCCACTCTCAAGTTGATAGCCTCTTCTTCTTTGATTATTATATACATATGTATGTGTATATGTATACATGTATACACATATACATATATGTGTGTGCATGTATAATTTATTGAGTTCAGTTTTGTTGTTTATGTGTACTTGTTTTCAAGGCTAACTAACCATTATTGGACAACCAGTTAGGGCATTCATTACTGGGAGAGGCTAATGAACTTCTTCTCATACAAATATCAGTGTGCTACATTAGTTTCCTCATTGCCACTGACACAGGAGTGCCACTTGTTGCACCTTTATGACCATCTTGACCTTTTGGAAATTGTCATGGTGTATAGATGTTACAGCTGGGTAGGATTGTTTAGTTGCTTCCCACCTTTGGCAGCTTGCCTTGTGTTTTCTGATACCATGAAAGCTAGACCCCAGGAAAGAGGCTTTAAGGTCAGAACCAGCTTGGAAACACGCGAGTGTCCTGTATATCCAGTGTCTTCAGCAGCCATTGGTTTCCTACAGCTCTTTGTCAAATGATGTGACTCCAGGAAAGTTTCTCTTCCTCATACTAACATGACCATCGACGTTGCCATTTTCCTGTTCTTGCTGATGCAGCCATTTCTAGGAGCGTCTGTTTCACAACAGGCTTCTTGGTATTTTGGCTCTCACAATTTTCCCACCTCCTGTGTTGTGATGTTCCCTGAGCCATAGATGTATGAGCTGTGATGTAGATGTATCTTTTGGGGCTGGGATTTCCATAACCTTTTGCTCTCTGCATTGCATCCCAGTGTGGCTTTCTGTGATGATCTGCATTTGCTGTAAACAGAGGCTTTCTACATAAGAGGTGGTACTTACACTAATCTGTGGGTATAAGAATAAGATTTGGAATGTAGTAAGGAATTGTGCTGATCTAGCAAAGTGGTAGATTCTTTTCTAAGGTCAATGACTTCACTAGCCCCCGGGAAGCTGCTTAGGTTTTCCTCCTGTTGAGTGGGCCTTAAGTTCAATTAGACAGCAGTTGGTTGCCACTGACACACGAGTGCCACTTGTTGCACCTTTCTGAACATCTTGACCTTTTGGAAATTGTCATGGTATATAGATGTTGCAGCTGGGTAGGATTGTTTAGCTGCTTCTCACCTTTGGCAGCTTGCCTTATATCTTCTGATACCATGAAAGCTAGACCCCAGGAAAGAGGCTTTAAGGTCAGAACCAGCTTGGAGCACCTGAGTGTCCTGTATATCCAGTGTCTCAGCACCACCAGCTCCAGCAATGATCTCTATTGTTTCAGGAGTCACTTGGACTACCCTGTCCAACCATTTGAAAAGATGGTTCCTTGTGCTTGGTGCTGAGGTTTTTGTTAGTCTTTGATTCTTGTGGGGAACATAACATTCTCTTTTAAAATGTCACCAGTATGATGCTGCCCAAACCACCTCTGCAACATTTTCAAGTCCAGAAATAGTGACTGTACTCAGAAGTGACTCTCTTAGATAGATGTTTTCGTTCCAAACCCAAAGCTTCCAAATGATGGATTTTGCATTCATATGTCTGGTGCTGCTTAATCCAGGCTGAGATATAAGGAACAGAAAACTATTTCTCAGTTTTCTCATCAATATAAATGGTCAAATAAGGAAGAAACATAGAGATGACCTCAAGATTTTCATGTTCATTGAATATTAAAATATACTCATTATAAACTCTGGAATATTAAATATATTTTAATTCTTTGAAAATATTAGATAACTCATATATAATTTATTTTGAACTCTCTGCCAGCTTTAAATATTAAATTAAGCTTCACAATCCATTCTCAGACTATTCCAAGTATCATCTGTCACTTTCAAATATTGTCATGAGAAAATTCTTTCTTATTAAACACATTTTTATGCATTTGGTTGACTAAGACTAGAAGATGATATCTGTGTCACTTAATATATAATAAAATCTTGATGCTATTTCATATCTTGGGATTAGAAAGTTTGTATCTTAGAGAGTTTTAAAATTTGCTATTGCAAGAAGAACTACTTGTTAGGATTTGCAAGCACAAGTTAGTACTTGAATTGCATTTCTGACATGTATTTGCTCACCAGGGTATACCCAGGATCCCCAGATCTTCTGTCCAAAACTAAACATCACACACTGTTTAGTGTGTGATCTGAACAAAATGGATTCATATTCGGAGCTGTACCTGACCCACTGTAGCAGATTTCACACCCGAAGCTGACATAGCGCTTAGCAGAAGTTTGGTAGAACCTTTTCCGGGGTAAAATTTTATTATATCTGGTTTCAAGTTCAAGCTGCTTCTTTGTCTCTTAAGAGGTCATTGGATACCCCAGTCAACTATTAGGGGTGAGATTTTCAGGTTTCTATTGCTATAACAAGAACTTTCTCCTTCCCACTGCTTCAAAGGAAAGAATATAGAGTAGGTAGGAATGAGAAAGGATGTAAAAACAATGTGGACTATGTTAGGACTCTACTTTGGTCTAATTTTGTTTTAGTTTTAGTCAGTATTAATCACATTGTTTCATGTATGCCTGTACTGTTTTAGTATCTGCCTTTTGAACAGAGTGCTTCATATATGGACGTAAGTGCACGTACCAGGTTATGTCTGAGGGTGGTCTAAGGTAATAAAACACAGCAGAGATGCGTCCTAGAATGAGGACTAAAAAAAAAAATGTGTAGCTATTTCATAGCTATTGGCTATTGGCTATCACTGACTAGTGTAATAGTGGCCACTGAAAGAAATGGTGTGAGGGGTCAAGGTTACTGTGATCTAGACAGTGGGAGTACTTTGAAGGTATGAACATGCTGCTTTATAGGAACATCAGGCATCTTGTACTGGAGACAGCACCCACTATTTGGCATCCTCTCTAACATGTATGTTGGATGCCCAACACAGCCGTTTATAGGCACCTGCTCCTTAGTTCACAAATAGCCGTTGGCGGCCAAGTCAGAATCATTCCTGGCAAACAGAATGAGGCTTCTCAAGCTCTTTGTCTGCAATTACTGCTTGGTAGGATGATACTCCCTTGCCAGGCACCAGGCTATGGGGCTCTGAAGGCATTAGGCTTCTTCAGAAGGTGCACAAGTGCTGATCCTTTTGCCCTAGCTTGGTTGGAGAGAATGTATTCAGGACAATGCAGAGTAATGGTGCTGTCTTTTGATGTGTCATTGGGATGCCTTGGGCAAAGGAGGATTCTGGTCCTTTCATTGTATATGTGAAAATGTGATTAAGCCTTCAATGAGTGCGTCTTTACTAGGCAACATGGGGACAGCGCCTGGAATCTAGTCAGTTCATTGATAAAACTCGAGGTTGAAAGCATGACTGTTTCTTTGTCTAAGTGCATCCAGGCCTCAGTAGTGGTGTTGCTGCCCAACTCTGCCGTCTGAATCAGCCACTGACTGATCAGGGGACTTACAGAGGCCATTTTAAAATACCTACAAGGGAAGCTTTTATTACTTCATTTGAAAATTTCAGGACCTATCAGACATCACTGAAGCCACTGTTGGCCTGTTAGGAATTGAGCCAGGACTGTGGAAAGTCAGGATCTGAGATGTTCAGATGTGTGCCTTTAAGCAAACATTTGACTTCAAGGCCAAATCTTTGCCATAATCCTTACCATCAAAATGGAGCCCGAGAAAATGAAGAAGGTGAAGCAGAATGCCCCTTCCCCATTTTGACTGTGGAGCAGTGTTCTGTCCTGAGTAGTACCAAGTTCCAACATGTTAGATCCGAGGAGCGGAAAACAATCCCAGCATCCTGAAATTAATAAACCTTGCTATATCTGAGATGTAGGAAAAACATATTTGTACACAATTGAAAAGATAAAAATAAGACTCAACTTTTTTTGTCTAAATAATACATGGGATACAAAAAAGGGGGTCTTGGGGAGATAGCTTGGCTTGAAAAGTGTTTACTGTATATCATGATAATCTGAACTTGATCTTAGTACTTACTTTGAAAAGTTGGACATGGTAGAATGTTCCTGTAATTCCAACACCAGAGAGAGGACAATAAGAGGACCCCTAGGCTTATGGGCTAAACCAGTTTAGTGAAATCGATGAATTCTAGGTTCAGTGAGAGATTGTGTCTCAATAAATATGGCAGAGAATAATTGCAAAAGGCATGCAAGGTTTACCTCTGGCCTACATACCCACACCCATGAAAGCAAATAGCATTTAAAATTTTTCTCTTTTGTTGTACAGTTGAAGACTAGTCTGTTGAACCAATGTGTCCTATAACATAGTTTCACAGTACATAGATACCTGACATTTATAATTTTATAACAAATACTTATACATTAAAACAACTGATTTTGACTTCTATATGATGACCAGGCTGCTAATCTCATCAACAACATCTCTCAATTTTAGGGTTTTTGAGTCCAAATTCTTATAAATTCCAGTACAGTCAGATTGCCCTTTGAGAATAATTTCATTTAGTCCCATGGAATACTCCACAACTCAAGGAACCAATGAGGTGCTAAGGATAATGAGCAGACCCAAAAGGATACTGCCTAGTTTGAGAACAGATGATCTAGGAGGAAATCACAGTATTATAATCCTCATCTCCCTTCACCCTGATTTGTAAATTCAGACTCTGCCATTGCCTTCAGTATAGTTTAGGTAACCCATAAGGTACTTGGATCCCTCAGATATAATATTTTTGAATTCCCTTATTTGTGTAAAATCCTTATATTTAATATTCACCTCATTACTGAACACTGTTATCTAACATGGTACTTTACAGATTTGACTATGTATATTCTAGGCTAGGTCACATAGAAGAGTCAGAAAGAAATCTATGATTTCACAAGTTGTGAAGCATTTTCTCTGAAGCTAAGCATCTGATTACATCAACATTTTACTCTCAACATAATACACCTAAAGAAGATTAGATTTGTCCTGATTTGAGCATGTGTAGATGGGAAGGGGATCAGGAAGGCGACAGAGATAGCAAACATGGCCACTTGGAATAGGAAGGGATGTGGATAAAGATTACTCATTGCAGAAAGAACAGTTGTATATTTCAACCATGCTTGATGAACAGTGGACTATTTTTAATACAGGCACAGGAGGAAAAGGCAAGGTGACTGAAAAGGTAGGGAGAAAATAAGTGGCTGTGAGGTACTGTGGAGTTTATTTTAGAAAGACTTGAGTCTATTTAGTATTTCTCCCTAACTGTCAGAAACTTGTGTTCCTTCCTTGACTAGGCTGTCTGTACTTAAAAAGAGTTCTTTGGTTTCATTGAAGAGCTCCCGAAGAGAAAGCCCGATGCCATGGGTCAGCCGGCTCAGAGTCCCTCATCTTTGATCTAGTACCTTTTCTTTTTTATGTAGTCCCAGTACTCTGCTGGCCATCTCCAGTAGGAACTTTGAGAAGGAACTCCATTACAGCGATGGAAATGAGAGACCTCACTTCCTGCGAATGGGTAGACATGGGAACCCCAACAGATTTAATAATTCTAAAGATCTATTTTATTTTTCCTGTTTTATCAGAGAAACTATTCAGAAGGCTGTTGTGTCTGCAGGCAAGGACACTAAGATCACTGATCCTCTCTATATGCTGATAATACTTAATAGAGACACATAGAACACTTGTGATTTATTCTTTCCTAGCTGACTACCAGGCAGTCCAGACAGAAGACTGACAAGTGGGAAGAACCCAGCCTCCAGTTCTGGAGGTTTGGTGGAGTCCAGTCTATCTTTCTAGTCTAGGCTGTCTGTTGAGCCTCTTCTTTCTCTCCACTGTCTGGTTACCCTCTGTGCTCAGTTAACACAAAGCATCATCACAATGTTTCTTGAGGGACTGACTACAGCTTTTTTCTTGATTCCACTGTTAGTTTCTTTAACCTAAAGTCTCACGCTGAATGCATAAATCCAATGTCTATAGTTCTAATATTTCACAGTAACCTGCTGAAAAGCAAAAGGTTGCCTTCCAGTATTGACTGTATTAAGATGTGACACATCTCCTTTACTAGAATTCTAACTCAATACAACTAAATTAACAACCCCTTGTACATTTCTTCTAGCTAGCTAGCAATGCCTCATTTTATAGGCAATAGATAAAAATGTATGGCGGAAAGTCTTGGCTGGACTAAGACGGCAATGATGGTGGAACACAGTCGACAAGCAGAATAAACATCTGTATGTAATGGGCAATGCTCATGAGTACAGTAGAACCTGTATCTGGTGCTACTACTGCAGGTGCTCCGGTTTGTTTCTGCATCTGGATTTCTGCCATCTCCTGTACAACAGACAGAGTCACTCAGTTCCCTTTTAGAAGTTTAGTGTATTTCATAGGTACTACTTCTCTAGAATTCAAGACCAGTGCAGTGGCAATCATGGCTGTACATACATCCGAGAGGTGAGTCAGGCAGTGCCTCTATTAGTGCAGTGCTGTCTGCTAGTGTCCAGCCTTTATTACTGTGCAAGAAAGAAGTATCAGCATTGGTCACAGAATGTCTTCCCAGTATATTAAGGCAGAAAAAGAAGATCTGTAGGTAGGATATTCTGTAAAGCAATGAGTTATTGATGTTCTCCCTCTGTGCTTACTGAAGATCCTCATTGTTTCTGCAGCTTTTTAGAATGCTTACATTTTGAGATGACCCCCTTCTTCTTTAAGAGAAAATGCAGGTTCTTTAACTCCATCACATGCATGCTAACAGACAGATGGTTTAAGATGTGGTCTTCTTTGATATGAAACCATGGGGTCCTGTATAATCATCTGCTCACCCTGAGAGCAGATGTTGCTCTTTTTTGGTAAACAACACTTGGAGAAAAGGGCATCAGTGCAGGGAAGCTGTAACCCACCATGCCTCTCTCTCTGACAGAAGCTGGACTTCTCCGGAAGGCTTGCCAGCGCTCATCAGCTGCTAGACAAAGGTCCTCCAGAGGCATCCAAGGAGAAATTGTCATTAGAGTATAATGGGGTTCAGAGGAAACATTCAAAGAGATGTAGACAGCACAACTCTAGATAAGTGGGGGTGCTCAAATTGGGAAAGGCTACTCCAGCCAGTCTCCATAACGCTGCGTGAACTGATGCTTGGGTTGCATTGAGGACAGCGTGTTCTGGTAGAATTGGAGCTCATGGGCTCAGGCCTAGTCTCCCCACTTTCAGCTCCGCAAACTGCACAAGCATCCTAAGATCTCTAAGTCTCATTCCTCATGCTGTGGTTTACCCAGAAGCCATCTGGGTTAGGAAAGTTGAGAATTTTGATTGGTAACATTTTCCTGTTTCCATGGTGTAATGACTCCCTCACCTGTAGTTCTACATTCCCAAGAGTTATGGTTTGCAGAATTCCAGAATGTTTAATATACTCATTAACAGTCTCAAATCATTATTGAATACAATAAAGAGCTTGACTTACAGGACAGAAAAGAGGATTCCAGAAACAATGTATGTGAAGTCCTCAGCGTCCTGGGTCTGGAACATAACAAATTCTTACAACCCATAAAAATCTTAATTGGTTACCACTGGATACCAGTATTTGGGGAGTATTGTACCTCTGACCTCAAGGTATGCCACCTCGCCAAAAGTTGTGATTGAAAAATGCACATTCTAAGAATCTAACTGATATTTCTTTTCCTGAAACAATTCCTATGTACTGCACAGTTTTTTTTTTTTTTAAAGAAAAGAGGGATATTTAATGATGTGAAACATAGCTTTCCAAAGAAATGATTAACTTATGCTTTAAAAGCACTTAGAATCTTTACAGACAACTAATTTTGTTCTGGAGTTTGGAAGCTCTTCTGCCAGCCCTTGAGTACTTTCTCATAGTCTTCATGGCCCATCCTGCACTATTTTCATTAGTTGTCGAGCTTTTATGCCAGTATCCACAGGATGTATTATTGAAGAGAATATATTATCAATTAGGTTCTTTTACATCTCCTCTTAGCCACAACTGTGTTCTAGAAACACCCCTGGCTTTTCTGGTTGCTATAACTACTTTAGGCAATCCAATCTGAAGCATTACTCTAATGTCTGATGGTAAGCATCCTCGTGGCTCCAGGGGAAGTTCTGAGACTAAGAGGCTGGAGGTGGAACCTATACATCCTTTCTTCTGTGTTTTTTTTTTTTTTTTTTTTTTCGAGACAGGGTTTCTCTGTATAGCCCTGGCTGTCCTGGAACTCACTTTGTAGACCAGGCTGGCCTCGAACTCAGAAATCCACCTGCCTCTGCCTCCCGAGTGCTGGGATTAAAGGCATGCGCCACCACGCCCGGCTTGTTTTTTTTTTTTTTTTTAAGATCGTCTATGATGAAGTCACAAGGAGAAAGAGTCATAGTTTATTCCATAACTGAGCAGATTTGGTTCTTTTGTCTTTTTTTTTTTTTTTTTTTTTTTTTTTTTTTTTTTTTTTTTTTTTTTTTTTTTTTTTTTTTTTTTTTTTTTTTTTTTTTTTTTTTTTTTTTTTTTTTTTTTTGGCTGATATTGCCTAGCCTTGGAGTGTCTCTAAGCAGTTACCTTAAAGATGTCACCTCTTCTGAAGTGTCTGGGAATAGTGAGGGGGTACTGCAGATACTCTCCTTCTCTACCTGTCATTGCATTTAATTTAATGTTTAGCCTCAAGCTGACCAATGCTTCTCTTCTCAGCTCCACTTCCAGATTCTTGTCCCATAGTGTCTGTTTATAGTGGAGTTCAAGCTATCCATCAAAAAGCCACAGCTTTTAGAGTACAAGCGGATCAGGCACTGGTTGCAAACTCCTGTCCTAGCAAGTGATAATAGCAAATGTGGAGCTACTGAGGAGTCTTTCCTCTGTCTTATCATTTCTCTTCAGTTCTTTTGAACTCGACATGCAGAACCAGACCAAGACTATTACCAAAGAAAAGTCTAGCTAGGGAACAAATTGTTCCTTTCTCCCCTTTGGGGTTGCCTCAGCCTTTAAAAATGGATATTCTTGAGGTTCTCTCATTAGTAGTAGGGAGAGACAAGCACTTCCTCTTTCCCCCTCTGTAGGATGCTTTACTACCAGCTGTATGTCACAGAGTGAATGGGCATCCTTTTATTTCCTCCCAGAGCTGTGATAGATGGTGTGTAGCTGTGTTGATTTCCTAGGGCTACAGTAAAGAAGCTGGAGTATATGAACTCTGGGAGCTTGATAGCAATACTTGAGGCTCAGTATTTGAGATTCATGTGTTCTCAGGGTCAGTTGCTCCTTCTGCTCCTCTTCTCATCCTCCTCATTATTATTATTCCTTCTCATTATTTTTCTTCCACCCTTACCTCCCTTTTCTTTCTGCCTTATCATTCTCTATCTTCTTATCATTCTATTCCTTCTTTTGGTTGTTTCCTTGAAATGAGGTCTCATTGTAAAGATCAGAAGGATTTCAAACTCTCAATCCACCTGCATTCACCACTTCATGCAATGGGGTACCATTATGTACCCCCATACCTAGCTACAGCTGACTTTTATTAAGGCCTTCTTCTTTGGTATGTAGATGGACATTTTCCTTTGTGTCTTTCCATCATTTCCCCTTTTTGTACTAGATCCACTTTTCCTTCTCTTATGAGGCCACCAGGCTTATTAGTTAGGACCATTTCAATGGTCTCCATTTAATTTAATTGAGTCTTAAATGGCACTGTCTCCAAATATAGTCATATTCTGAAGAATTGGACATTAGGGCTTCAACATATAAGCAGAAGTAGATCATCACAATTTGATTTTCACAATTGAATTTATCTCTCAATTTTGATGACACAGAAGGACCACTTAAAGTTATGTTCACTGGAAGCAGAAATAGCAGTCACAGAGCATTTTTGAGACATTTCTATTGTCTACATCATCAAAATAGTTGAAAATAGGAAACATAAAAAATAGCATTTTATTGCACAAATGGCAGAAGCAGCCAAAAAGGGTGAAGGAGAAAATTAACTATGAAACATTGGAAACCACCAGAAGTCCGCAGAGGAGACATCACAGCAGAGAATGAAAGCATCAAATTCTACTCTGAAACTAAAGACGGAAATCTTCATTATATCCAACAAAAATAAGAAAATGAGATCCTGATGTAAAAACAATCTATTATCTGGTCAGTGAAGGTAGTGGCAGGTGAAACTGCATCAGTCCAAGGGCAGTGTGAGTTCTAGTCCAGACAGCTCTACATAGTAAGACCCTGTCTCAGAAAAACACTCCCAAGACAAATAAACCTTGAGTCAAAAACAAAAACCAAACAAACAAAATACCCCACTCATGATAGTATTTTTTAAAGAATTGTCAATAACTAAATTGTTATGGCAGTGTACACCAGGAGCACAGGGTTCTTAGACTATTCATATTCAGTATCTTTTCTCATTTATAGTATAGCTTATTTAATGCTTTGGTCTCCTCCTCCTCCTCTCCCCCACTCCTCCTCCTCCTGTCCCTTTTTTCCCTCTTCTTCTCCTCTTCCTCCTTCTTTTTTTTTCTTCTTCGATAATGTTTCTTCAACCCAAAAGTGGACCTTTTTGTTCTTGTTTACTGTTTGCAAACATAGTAGTTGAATTATCTCAATTTGTGAGTGCTATATCCTTTACTTTAAGAAAAAGTTCATTTAAACAATCTTATTTAATGGATGAATTATGAAAGTTTCCTCCATGAACTTGATCTTTGGTAATGCCATTACCAAAACAGTCATCTCAGAGAATGATGCTCCAACCAGGACACTATTCACTTCGGGATACTAATGTCTGTAGCCCTTAACTTTCATTTTTTTTCCAGTTTGTATCTTTTTTTGTTTCCTTCTTTATTTTTTAATTTTTGAATTATAATTAGAACGCCCCTCTTTTCTATTTCTTTCCTCCAAACCCTCCTATTTTACCCCTCTCTACTCTCTTTCAAGTTCCTGCCCTTTTTCATTAAATGTTATTGAATGCATATATGTATAGGAATGCATATATGCATATATTTCTAACTATAACCTGCTCTGTCTGTTTAATGTTACTCATATATGTTGTCAGGAGCACCCACTTGGTAATGGATAACCAGTTGATGTGTTCTTCTCTGGGGAAGACTATTTTTCTCTATCTTGGCATTCCTTAGTTGCTTGTGCTTCTTGGTGTGGGGTGGAGGCCTCTTATGAGCATTAAAAAAACACTTTGTTTAGCTATTTAAAATTGAGTAAGTAAGTCTATAGACATTGCTAGTCATGTCATCTATTTAGAATAAATAGCAGAAAGTTTTGTGTGTGTGTGTGTGTGTGTGTGTGTGTGTGTGTGTGTCTACAGTGGGGAGAAGACAGAGAGACACAGAGACACAGAGACACAGAGAGACAGACAGGGAGAGATTTTAGGATTTAATATGTATCTGTAAATTGTCTTCAATAAAATTATTCCAATTGACCTTTTAAAGGTTATGCTGATAATCAGATTACACAGCATTTAAACAGATGCTCTGTCCCACCAGTCTGATAGGATAATATTGTCTAGTTTTAGAAAGCTCATAAATTTTTAGTATTTCTGGATTAGGGACATAGCTCTCTGATAATGTCTTTGCCCATCATGATGTATGCTGGCTTCAATCCTTCTTACCAATAAACAAAACCAAAAGAATCAGTGTTTCTGTCTGAAGGCTGTGACTGTGCTTTTTGGTCAAGTTTGCTGACATCTGTGAATGAATGCAATACTGTAGTTAGGTGATTTGTTCTGCTCTCTGATCATATCTGAACTTGAAAACACTGTTTACAAGTCCCCTGCAATGCTTTTTGTGAATCTTAAGCTACATTCTCTCCAGTGAGCTCTTCTGGCTTGAAACACTGGCTGGAACCATTAACCTTGGCATATACAGTTGCCAGCTATATATCTTCATTCTTTGTAGCAGCTCAGGAAGCAACTTAGATGAATATACCATCCGTTAATAACATTCTGGAACAGAATAAACATGCATGGTCTTGAATTTTCATCTGTACTTTGTATATTTGTCCCTTATCTCCATCAGCCCCTTACTCTCATCAGCCCTAAGGCTGAAGACCACCTGTTCAGCCTCCCTTACATAGATCCCTAGCGTAACAACATAGTAATTTCCATTTTTCTTCTCAGGCAAGTATATAGGCATGACAAAGTAATAAACTTACAAGGATATTTTGCAAGTTGAAACTAGGATTTTCAGAAATATATTTGGTGATAACATTAAGCTGATATGGACATCCAGGACACCTATAACAAAAATTTCATGAGCTGAGTGGCTTATCAACAACAGAAACTAATTATTCAACATCTTTGGGTGCCAGATGACCACAACCAAAGTGTTGGCAGGTTTTATGAGGCCTCCTTCTCTTTCCCTGTGTCCTCACAGAGCCTTTCTAAATGTCTCCAGTATCTCTCTTTTATAAGGACCCCAGTCTTACTGGAGTAGACTACTCGTATGACTGAGTTTTACTAACTTATTAAAATAACTTCTTTTTAGATGATTCCTCATTATGAAATGAACTCAGGGTTTGGACTTTAACACTGCTGATTTATTCATATACCTTAACATTGAATCACTGAAGGTGGACACGTAGCTTGGTGTAGGTTATAGTCTAGGTATCTTTCTACATTTCAAAGTTGAGACTTGACTTATTAAAAAACACAAACAAAGAAACATTTAAAAGTTTACTGGCTGAGTTTATAGTTTTTTTTTTAACATCATTGTGACAAATACCTGACATAAAGAACTGAAGAGAGGAAAACAGTTATTTTGGTCCATGGTGTTAGACACTTTGGTCCAGGCTATAGTGGCTCAGTTGCTTTTAGTGGCAACGGAAAACATGGCAGAAGGGAATGGGGAAGGGAACCTGCTGGTTTACCTCATGGCAGCCCGGGAGTAGACAGACTTAGGAAGTGGGTGTGAATGGCTTGCCTTGAGCAACCAGAATCCTTCTACTGGACTCTATGTTTTAACAACCTATTCAGCTATGAGTTAATGAGTGGCTAACTCAGTGTTGGGGTCACTGTCCTCATGGTTTTCTCATGTCTGAGCAGCTGGGAATCAGGCCTTTCACACGTGACTCAGAGTAGTCTCCATATAGTCAGAAGGTAACTTAGCATTGTTAGATCTGTTCTCCACACCTTTTGTGATGTCATCAAGTTAAGGGCAACAAAATTTCCACCAATCTAAATTTTTAGTTCTATCCATAGATCCCAGGAATAAATGCCTCATTCAAAGTCATATCTCTCAGTCAGCAATCAGCAATCGAATCTTGACACAGCTTTGCTCTCTGTCCTGCCATGTGCAACTAATTCTCTGTATACGCAGGTTCAAGACCTTTGCTGGAGAGTGCCAGTTCAGCTGTGCAGAGATTCTGTGATTGGAGTTTTGTCTCTGGCACTTGTCATCGTTTTCCCTTGGGCTGTTTGTATTATCTCTGCACTCAGTTTCCTTATCTGTAAGACAGAAAGGACTGTGATGGCTGTGCCAATAAATGAGGTGTACAGAGCATGGAATATTTAATGAATGCTTGGTTTTTGTTTCGGTTTTGGGGTAGATGAGTGTATTTTTCAGGCTGAAAAGCTGTATCTCTCCCAACTACTAGCTCACCCAACTTCTCTATTTGCTTCTGAAAGGCACTCTGTAAATTTGTACAAAGTGAATGATATTGAAGAATTTGTTTTTCACACAATTTGCATCAAATGAAATTCAGTTTGGACTTTGAGTACCAAAGTAAAAAAATAATGCTTTCTATTTCTAGAGCAGAGCAGAAAGTTGCTTCGCTCTTGAAAGTTAGAAAGGATGCTTTGGACTATTTGAATTCATCAATTAACATAACATTTAGTTCTGAATTAAAACAGGTTTTATACTAGTGGGATGGCTCAGTGAGTGAAGGCACCAGCCACCAAGCCTGACCATGAGTTTGATACTTGTAACCCACCCACATGGTAGAAAGAGAAAATAGACCCCACAAGTTGTCTTATGGCTTTCATATGTGCACTGTGATGCTTGAGTGCCCCCACCATGAACACAAAAAATAAATAAATACAAATTTTTAACAAAACACAACAACAATAACAAAATCCAGAAGTCTGTAACAGTTGGGCTCAAATCTGTTTATATTTTTGGCAATTATTGAGGAGGAATTATTATTCTGCGTATATATGCCATACCAATTCATAGTAATCCTATTAGCAATTTATACAAACATTTAAAAATATTTATGCAGTTACTAAAATTACAAAAGGAAATCCATTGCAGGTTAATATAAATATCATGGTTTGGTGAAAAATTGTATTTTCAAAAACAAAAATAACTGTCATTGCTTGATGCTTCTACACAGACTTCTCTTGTGCCTGAATTAACAGGAGACAGACCAATTCACTACTTGATTCTGTTAATTCCCTCACAATATCTGTTCTGTGTAATAGTAGGAGTACAAGAGTGAAGGGGCAGTAGTGAATTGGTGTGCTTCTGGTTTTGATGGTTAGCATCTCTGGAAGATGTCTTGGGGACTCCCAAAGCTTCCCAGCCCTGGAGAGCTGCTGACCTAAATTATGTTCATTAGGAATCCATTGTCTCAGGGCTTTGCAATTCTCTACTTCTCAGCACTAATGAGATGAGCAGATGTAAATGTTGACATTCTTCCACTGATGTTAAGAACAAGTTGACTGGGAAGCATCTCCAAAGGCATTCACTCAACTTTCTTGTGAGAAACTGATTCCCCAAATAAATGAGAACATGAAAAGGAAAAATAAGTTCTTCAAGTTGTATGCCTAAATAAATAAATAAGAAAAAAAAAAAAGAAATTTTGGTTAGAGCCACCTACATAACAAGTGCCTGCAGGCAGTGTGCTGTCTCACACCAAAGGAAGCTCCTCTAAATGGGGTTGCCAATTAAGCTTTGAGAAGGGATTGGCCCAGGACAGCCCACAAAAGGTATGGCTCAGTGACCCTAGTGAAGTATGGTGTCTTAAAGCATTAATTTCATTTTAATATAATGTTCTCAGATGTGTCCTAACTAATTGTGTCTCAGCCCACTAGCTATATAGAACCTGACTACAGGAGGTTGCTGTAAAGGAGCCCAGGCTCTAGAGAGTGTTAGGAAGTTCAGTTCCTTCTTTGTGGCTATAGAAATCTACCACCCAGGGGAATCTCTTCTGCCCTTCCTCCTATGCTGAAGACGCTTCCTTCATGCTCCTTCTATGCTCAAGAGGTCTTTTATATCTAACTCAATTTTATTTCTGGCTTAACATGTTTCTGTAATTCTTACTTTTTGAGAAATTATTTATGACCTCTATATTAAGAATTTACAAAAGCAGCATCTCCTATCATTTAAGAAAAAAACTTTGAATTCTTTTATTTTTCATTTTTTTCTCTTTATTAGATATTTTCTTCATTTACATTTCACATGTTATCCAGAAATTTTCCCTTACCCTCCCGCGTCCCCACCCTGCTCCCCTACCCACCCCCTCCCACGTAATGGCCCTGGCATTCCCCTGTACTGGGGCATATAGAGTCTGTATGACCAAGGGGCCTCTCCTCCCAATGATGGCCATCTAGGCCATCGTCTTCCATATATGCAGCTAGAGACATGAGCGCAGGGGGAACTAGTTAGTTCATGTTATTCTTCCACCTATAGGGTTGAAGACCCCTTCAGCTCCTTGGGTACTTTCTCTAGCTCCTACCTTGGGAGTCCTGTGTTCCAACTAATAGCTGACTGTGAGCATCCACTTCTGTGTTTACCAGGCACTGGTATAGCCTCCCACNTCCTTCAGTGTGTGCTTTGTTCTTAATTCTAGGAAGGGGCACAGAGACCACATTTTGAACTTCATTCTTCTTGAGATTCATGTGTTTAGTAAGTTGTATCTTGGGTAGTCTAGGCTTCTGGGCTAGTATCCACATATCAGTGAGTACATGTTATGTGAGTTCTTTTGTGATTGGGTTACCTCACTCAGGATGACACCCTTCAGATCCATCCATTTGCCTAGGAATTTCATATATTCATTAAAACTTTGAATTCTTAAAAGTGATGAACCTTGTGTGTGAATAGAGTAGAGTGCTCACCTGAGATTGTCCCGTGTTTCATTTTGATAACCCTGCCACGTGAGTGACACGCAATGAGATGACTTTCATGAGTTTTAAAACAAGGCACACCTTGCCACTTTCTGTACAAACGCTCATTGAAAAACCTCAATAATCAGAAATTCTCGGATGAGTTTTCTTTGAGCAGTGTGTACTCCATCTGGTGAGCATGTGTTTTTCTCACGATGCACTAAATATGCCAGTCTCTTCCCCTCTCAATACACTTTAAAGTTCTGTCACTAGAGGGCGGTAATTCACATTGATGTCTCAAGTGGCAACAATTTACTCAAATCTTTTATCTTCAAGGTCAAACTAGAAAATTTGCCTGAAAGACTGTTCAGTTTCCAACTCAACACATTTAGGTGTTAATGAAATCAGGTATCATATAGTTGTTTTGCATTATGTTGCAGACTCAGTTTTTAAGAAATAAGGAGCAAAGATTTTATTTTCTTTATTCAGCATAATTCTTCTTTATTCTTTACTGCATATTGAGATAAGAATAGTTTCAAGAGAGAAGGTACTCCATTAATATGCAAATATAGATAGTGAAGAAAATACCTAGGAATGTAATATCTTGTACCTAAGTTTTATGCATAATCTCATTTTAATTGATGTTTCCATTTTATTATAATGGAAAACTCCTCACTAGCTATAGCTAATTCTGTTATTTTTCTCTCATGGTTGGAAAAATAATACATGTGTTGTAGAAAACTCAGAAAATTATGGAAAAATATTTAAAGGTAAACAGTAATTATCCCACAACCACATCTCACAATAACATTTTGTTTCATGTTTTGTATATATAATTGTATGTATGTTATACATAGATATACAAATGAAGTTTTGTGTGCTAGTTTGAAAAAAGATTATGAAAAACTATTGCCTTTCAGGTGTAATTTGAATGCAATTTTAGTGACTGTCTGTTTGCTATAAGTAATGATGTGATAAGCATCTTTGGTAATAACCTTTTAGTAAGTATACCTGATGACTTTTGTAGAACAGATGTCTTTAAGTGGAATTATTCATAGATGAAACACATGATCTATTCTTAAGGGTTTTGACATATCTTGTATAACAACCACTTTCTAGAAAGGTCTTTCTCACCAATTAAAATAAGAGGTCTCTGACAATCTCCAACTACCCTCTCATTAGTGTTCAGTGTTTTATCTTCCTTCAGAACTAACAAAGCTTATTGGTTACAGTATTATCCAGTGCTTTGGTTACAGTGTTAGTGCATTAGTTACAATGTTACCCAGTGCACTGGCTACAGTGTTACCCAGTGCATTGGTTACAATGTATTAGTGCATCTCATAATACAGCCTTCTGTATTGCTGGGGATATTGGCAACTTTCTAAGCTCAGTCAGTCATTTTCATTTCCTCTTCTATGAATTGCTTTTTTCATGACTGTCTCAGGGTTTTACTGCTGTGAACAGATGCCACCACCAAGGCAGACTTTTATAAGGGCCACATTTAGTTGGGGCTGGCTTACAGGTTCTTCAGTCCATTGTCATCCAGGCATGAGCATGGCAGCATCCAGGCAGGCATGGTGTAGGAAGGAGCTGAGAGTTCTACATCTTGTTCTGAAGGCAAACAGGAGAAGCTGGATTCCAGACAGCTAGGACAAGTGTAGTAAAGCCCGTGCCTCCAGTGACACACCCATTCCAACAAGGCCACACCTACTCCAAAAGGCCACACTCCCCGGGCCAAGCATATACAAACCATTACAATGACTTTTGCCCATTTTTAAATCTAATATATATTTAAGATTTTTATATTATTTATCTATATTCCGGTTCATCCAAAATTGCTGAATTATACATTGCAGCCCATTCAAAGCTGTCATTTTGGATGAACTGGAAGATGCCTAGAGATGTCCCAGACATTCCTAGAACACGTCATGTCCACATCAAGGCCCACAATCCATATAAATTCCAAAGGAGGTGATAGTCATTGTACTGTCTGTAAAAGTCTCAACCTTCCATTTCTCCACTNGTTCATCCAAAATTGCTGAATTATACATTGCAGCCCATTCAAAGCTGTCATTTTGGATGAACTGGAAGATGCCTAGAGATGTCCCAGACATTCCTAGAACACGTCATGTCCACATCAAGGCCCACAATCCATATAAATTCCAAAGGAGGTGATAGTCATTGTACTGTCTGTAAAAGTCTCAACCTTCCATTTCTCCACTAGGAAATATCCCCATGAGGCTAGAATTAGCTTCTGGCCTCAAAAACAGCTAAGAAGATTTTAATGTGTGTCAAGCATGCCAGCACAGGCAGTGGAAGGTCTGGCGCCTGCCTTACAGATTCTCTCCCTCTGAATGGAAGTCAATTTCAGATGTAACTCCTTTCACTTCATACAGGCTAGGAAGTATTAATAGCTCTTTTTCTTTCACTAACACAGCTTGTTCGCTAGTAATCAGCATCCTGGTATGTTCCTGAACGTGCTGTGCTCTGCCTTACATCAAAAAGAGAAAAACCTTGCCTAAAACACCCTTTTAAGAGCACAGAAATTCCATTATTGTGCCTTCCCATTCTTTTCTGGGGCTCTTAGCTCAAGGTCAAACGAGTGGGTCCTTAGCAAGAGAGAAGCACAGAAAACCTAGCTTTTCCCCACTAGGATGTCTTGGGAATGTTCCTGTCCCTATCTTCTGATGGTCTCCATCAGATCCAGCTGGTGTGGTTTCCTTGGGAGAAACCTTCTGTTTCCTAGTGTGAGTGAGTAATGAATTTCTTTGTACATTCCAGAGGGGATGCTTGATTTGTGTTTCTTTAGCCCTGCCAGCAAAAATTGCTAGAAGCTCTCTTCCTTTCCTAGTGGCATCATATTGCTAATAGTGCACTCATCAAATCCCTTCTGCCAGAGGCCAGTGGGTTGGGGGCTCCAATCCTTTCTTGATCCCTGGATAGCTTTATGTTTATGGGTGTGTGTAATATGGAGCCACCTGCCTTGTGCAATTGTCCAAAGCCTCCTATGTAGGATTGTAGGGTCCAGCATGGGCCAATTTATGTTGTATTCTTAACAATTGAAACAATATATGAGAAGAAGCTTCAAAAGCCCACAAGGCAAAACTTCCTTACCAAGGTACAGGTACTCACATATGCTAGAGAGTTTCCAAGGCCCCAGCTGGAGACATGTGACCCTAAGTAGATCATCAGACAAACATGGGAAATGGAGGGGGCTACAGATACCCACGGCCATCCCAAGATCCTAATCATTTCCATCTTTGATGTGTAATGACTTTATAAAAGTAGAAGAATTTGGGTGAGCATCTGGTTCCAGCATCATGTGCTGCAGTGCCTAACTCACTGACTGTGAATGGCAATGGAAGCCATTGTAATATTCAGAAATGTAATGTGATTTTTTAAAGGAGCTAAAATTGAACAGAAATCAGTTTATATTTTCATCCATTTATTTGTTGGACAATTGTTTGTATTCCTTATGCCTGGGCACGGTGTTCACTCTTGGGTGAGTAGTTTCTAGCTATTGGACTAGTGAAATCTGTGTCTCTAAGGGAGCTGGAATTAAAAAAAAAAGACAGATACATAATTGAAAACCTACAGAATATAGCATAGGAAAGGCTGGCTAGAAATACACACAGTATATAAAGAGACCTAAGAGTGGTTGTGCAAGTTTGCATTCTCACCCTAATGGCAGAGTATGCTCTTTGGTCTACATCCCTTTCAGCATGTTCTGTTACTTGAGGTTGTTTGTTTGTTTGTTTGTTTTTATCTTGGCCATTCTGAAGGGTGTAAGGTGGAATCTCAGAAAAGTTTTGATTTGTATTTTCCTGCTGACCCAGGATGTTAAACATTTCTTTAATGGTTCTGTGGCTGTTGGAGATTCCTCTGTTGAGGATTCTAGGTTTAGATCTGTGCCCCTTTGCATGTGGGCACCCATGCTCACATTGGAAGGTCAGAAGACAATGTTGTGAGTCATTTCTCTTCTGCTGCTTTTAGAGGTGTCCTGAGGATAGAACTTGTGTCACAAAGATTGAGAGACAAATGCCATTACCAGCTGAGCCTCTTGCTAGCCCAAGTTGCATTTATTTATTTATTAAAGATTACAACAACAGTTAAATACTTAAGTTATCTTACAGCTGCAGAAAACCCTGGATTGGATCATTGGCTTGAACTTTGGAAACAAAGCTCAGGATATGGGATGGGACAGTTCTGGCCTATGAGAAAAGCATGTAACATAAGTGAAGGCCAAGTCGGGGCAAAGGACAGCTCAATAGATGAGCTTCTGTCTTAGGCTGTCATAAAACGAGACAGGAACTGGGAAAAAAGGTCATGGCTAGAAGAGGAAGATGCAGTTGTTGAGGTTGGGTCTTCTGAACCAGAGAGCAAAATTAAGATACTGGAGATGTAGATGAAGTCATTATCAAATATTGGGGTTGGTTAAATGTGTAGGACTAGAGGAAACCACCCAGGGAGTAAGAGTTGTGGGGCTGAGACTAGCTTCTTGAGCATTTAAGATGGGGAAGGGAAAGAAGAGTAAGAGAGAAGGAAGGAGAGAGGGGAAGAGGAGGGAGATGGAAAGGGGAGGGGGAGGGGAAGGGGAGGGAAAGGAACAGGGAGATTCTGGAAGGCCACTGGGATGGGAGAGCTTCTGCTTGGGTGGTGATGGTACATGAGGGAGAAGGTGAGAAGGGCTGAGGATTTCCTGAGAAATACTAATTAGCTTTTCAGTTCTCATTAGAACACTGGTACCTACTCATTTAAATGTCTCTCCACGGCCCTACTTCCAGGTATTACTGAGCCATCCAGGCTATTGGCTTTACTTAAGAGTGATGAAAATAGGCTATATAACTGGTAATGGTCAGGATTTATTTTTAGAGTCTGCATTCAGCATTAGAAAAACTACTATAGTCCGAATACTTATCCTTATACCCACACATAAATGTAGCTATAACCTTTCATCAAAGAAGCTTCAGTTGGAACAGACAGAGACTACCACAGAGATCCACAACTGCTCAAAATGTAGAGAATAAGTAACCAAATAATGGCTGGCCCTAATTTGTACCTCTGAGATACAACTCCTACATCTAAAGCTCCGGGAACTTTGTACAAAATTGGGATGATTGGAACACCTGGTGCTAGATAGTGTCTTTTAAATATGACAGGGAAGCTGCCCCATGAAATTTCAACAACATGGCTGCTTGAACAAGCCTGCATAATGATAGTACCAGCTGACATACCACCACAGATAGGAGAAAATTCACAAGGCCCTACCCCTAAATGAAGAACTTTAGGCAATCCATGGCTGCTAAGAGATTCATTTTCTTCTCCAGCGATGTTGAGCCATCTGATAGATTACCCAATATCAGTGGTCCCCTCTAAACACATGTATATAACAATAACGTGTGTGTGTGTGTGTGTGTGTGTGTGTGTGAGAGAGAGAGAGAGAGAGAGAGAGAGAGAGAGAGAGAGAGAGAATTACAGAAGAGATCATGAGCTTGAGAAGGAGTTATAGGGAACATAAAAGGAATTGGAAGTGAAGACGAAGGGGTGGGAATAATATTAATACTTAACTATAAAATTCTCAAAACAATAAAAATTTAAATTCTGAAAAGTATAAAAGCACGAGGAACAATTTTGTGTACTGACATCCACATTGTCCCTGTATTACACCTGCCTTTAGAGTGGTTATCAGCATTATTCCTACATTACCCTTTGCAGTGTTTTGCTCTGTTGCCTCATGGATGCTAAGGATACAGATTAGAGTTGGACATACTAGGCATGATGTCATCTTCACTTTCAGGACTGAAACTCCATGATCTTTTTTTTTTTTTTGGTTTTTCAAGACAGGGTTTCTCTGTATAGTCCTGGCTGTCCTGGAACTCACTTTGTAGACCAGGCTGGCCTCGAACGCCTGCCTCTGCCTAATCTGTCCCTGTAGAACTTATATTAAAATGTTTATTAATTCAAAATTTCTACCTTTTTTCTCTAAAAACCTTATCACATTTAGAACTCTTTTTCATACCGATGTGATTCATCTCCTTAGACAAATCATTTATAGGAAAGGAAGTAATTTTGACTCTGCTGGGAGGTTTGCTGTCAGACTTCTTATTAACTCTCCTTTCTAGAATGACAAATATCTCTGAGAGTTACTGGTAGGAAAGGAGACTAATGAGTCAGTATTTAATCAGGGTTTAGGTTAACTTTGAAACCCTCATTTTCAAAAGACCAGCAACTTCTATGATTTCAGAGACCATGGTTTCTTCTCCCACAGGTAAAGGGAACTTTGTCAAAGATCACATTTTGTCATGGACTCTTCTATGGCTTCAAGGTGCTTCCAGTTGGTAAAACTGCAAATCTTGTTCATGAAAACTTCCCAGACGGGAGCAGTTAACACTTACTAGTATGAAGAACCATACTTGTAAATATGGCTCTGTCTTAGTCAAGGTTTCTATTCCTGAACAAACATCATGATCAAGAAGCAAGTTGGGGAGGAAAGGGTTTATTCAGCTTACACTTCCACATTGCTGTTCATCACTGAAGAAAGTCAGGACTGGAACTCAAGCAGGTCAGGAAGCAGGAGCTGATGCAGAAACCATGGAGGGATGTTCCTTACTGGCTTGCTTCCCATGGCTTGCTCAGCCTGCTCTCTTATAGAACCCAAGACTGCCAGCCCAGAGATGGTCCCACCCACAAGGGGCCTTTCCCCCTAGATCACTAATTGAGAACATACCCCACAGCTAGATCTCATGGAGGTACTTCCCCAACTGAAGCTCCTTTCTCTGTGATAACCCCAGCTGTGTCAAGTTGACACAAAACTAGCCAGTACAAGATCCAAGAATAAAACCTATGGAGGATACATGTGGAACTGAGACCTAAAACCACCAGGAAATTAACCAACCTGATTGAGCAACTGGGTTACTTTCTATTGCTATGACAAAATATCTGATGAAAAGTGGCTTAAAGAACAGACATTTTTTTTTTTTTTTGGCTTGTGGTTTGAGCCCATGATCAGTTGGCTCTTTTGCCACCTCCTCCGGTAAAACAGAGCAGCATCTTGAGGGACGTATGATAGGTAGAGTGGTTTGACTAACATCATATTGGCTGAAAGAGAAGGGAGGAGGTCGAGTAAGAGAACTGGAAAAGGAAAGAGTGAATACCACACAGAAAATACTCTCTTCAACTAGGTCCTAGCTTCTGATTCTATTACCTCCCAATAGTCCTTTAAATGATGAACCCACCAAGGGATTGATCTTCAGATGGTACCAGAGGCTTTGTGATCCAGTCAACTACCAAAAACCTTACCTATAAATATTGCTGCACTGGTATCAAAACTTCAACACATGAGCTTTGTGAGGGACACTTCAGATCCAAACTGTATTGGGGGATACTCCCTTGGAGATGATCCAAATATGCTTATTAACCTTGTTATATTGCCAAATTCTCTAACCACTCTCCATTATCAAGCATTATCCACAGATTAATACCTTAACTTGAACTTCACAGCACTTAAACTTCGTCTCCCAATCTGCCTCCTTTTTTTCTGGATTTTGTTCATTGATCTGGGTTGGCTTAGACTGGAGACTTTGTTACCAATGAAGAAGAATATAATTTTCTTTTTGCTGTACTTGTATTGACATGGTTGCCACTGTGTTCCCCTAGAACATAACTGCTATCTGTAGCAGGTTGGTGATAGATGACTCTGAGACTTGAAACCCCAGCCCAAGTCATTCTTTTATGTGTGTGTGTGAGTCCTTGGTACTCTGCTTGTTATGGATAAAAAATCGTTAGCTTTTAATTGTAGATATAAGATGTGCTTATCCAACATAAAAAAATTATAAGTAAATTTTCTCTCACCTCATAAGGTTGCCCAGTTCACTGCCCTACAAATTTAGAAGCTGCTGTAAACCTGTCATGTGCTTTTAGAAAAATGAAAAAACTATTTTTTTTTTCTTGGCTTGAAGAACTCCCAACATTCTCAACTCATTGGTGACTTACAGGAATGTCTTTAAAAGTAAGATAGCAAAACCCATTTGTAGATAAGAAACGGTGTTCCGGTCATTTGTCTTTTAAAACTAAAACCCTTGTTGCGCTTTCCTTTTGGTTGTGACTGTTCTGATGCTTCCTTTTTAAGTGTTAGATATCAGGGTGCATCTGAAGTCACATCTCCCGCTGCTTTTGGGATTAGACTTCGTGAAGATGGTGGCTATTGTGAAATGAGAGGTCTTCTCTACTCCTGCCTCAGCTCTCCGAAAGGTGTGTATATCACCTCACAGGAATCCTCCCTCCAACTGCTTTCATACTCTCCCTTCAATGGCAATTTAAACTGTAGGAAAGAGGTAACAAAACACTCAGTTTAGAAAATGACTTATTCCTGACAGCACTACAATCCCTTCTGTTTCCAGTTATCATCAGTAGAAATGCTGGATTTATTATTTTTTTTTCTGGATTTGCCACAGGACAGGCTCACTGCCTGTTCTTATGTGGCTTGCAAGCCAAGAATCACTTTCACATTTTTAAGTTGTACAAAAAAAAAATCAAAAGAGTTGTTTTATGACAGGAAAAAAATTATGAAATCCAAACTTGAGTGCACAGAAGCTAAGTATTAGTGGACTGCAGCCATACCTGCTTTTTTCCATATTACCTGTGGCTGCTCTTGAGTTGAGTTCAGTAGTTGCTGCAGAACCTACGCCATTTACTCTCTGGTCTTGCCAACTTCGTCTCTAATGAATGCTTTAGGGATGTTAGTGTATGCAGTCCTCTGCACAGCACCATGCTGTGTGTGTGTGCACTCATTGGTCTCTGCTTACTGATGAGAGAAACATGGCTTAGGAAGGAGATGAGCTGACCAGGTTGAAAGACACGGGGATGACAGAAATGAAAAGTAGCCAATATCTATTGGCTATGCAAACATCAGGCCCTTTGTCACAGCTCAATTGCAATTCCCTTTGACTACCAACTTCATTGATTCTCCCAATCTTCACATTATGTTATTGTACAGGAAAGGTGAGCTTAATTTGGGTCAAAATTCCATTGACCATTTTCTTATTGTTGAATAAAGAGGTAGCCACACTATGTAGTTGACTGAGCCTTTTGTACCAGAATCTAGTAAACTGTTAATTTAGCAGTTAAGTTAGCCCTAGGCTGTATGTAAGAATAAGAACATATTGTGGTAACCATCCCCTGGTCATTATTTCGCCAGTGGATCAATGATGAACGTTCTAGAGCAAATGCTGAAAAAATAGCTTGTTTAATACAGCCTGGATCTTAAAAGAGAAGTTGACTTGCCGGAGAATATCACAAATGGACACGTTTTGAGTTTAGTGTCTGTATGTGATGATTAAGCAGATGTCTTCTTGACAAAATCTAGAATATCCTAGATTTTTCTAGAATATCCTGAGATGGGCTTCCAGTCATACCTATAGAAGATTATCTTGGTTAGACTAACTGAAGTGAGAAGGCCTGCTGATTGTAGGTAGTACCATTTCCTGGCTTCCTATTGTGGGTGGTACCATTCCTGGAGCATAGGTCCTGGACTATATAAAACAGAGAAATGCATAAGCACTTGATTCTGTATGCTTCCTGGTGGATGTAATGGGACCAGTTGAATTTCCAGCTGTTGTAAATTCCCTGCATTAATAGACCATAATGGAACTGTAAGTTAAGCAAGCAAACAACAAACAAAAATCCAAACAATCTTTTCTTCTTTAAGTTGCTTTTGTTGGTGGATTTTAGTCACAGAAACAAGAAAAGTGACCAAGACTCTGAAACTTGAGCTTTTTAATTTGAACAGCAAGTAAAATAATTTAGGTTCTTCTATCTTTCATGCTAACACTCAGTTAAAAGCAAACATTAGACAACTCACTATTCACTTGTAGTAGACACATAGCATAAAATGCTTGAGAAAAACCATCCAGATTTATAATTTAACTTGTATGCAGAGTTGTCACATTTCGAAAGTCGTTGCACCATGCACTTCAAGTGCAGCATCTGCAGATGTTCATTAAACATCATAAAAGAACATCTGAGGCCATTCAATACCTGTAGTTAACTTGTGTAACTGTCTCTCTGTGCATCTGTTAAGTCATATGCTCCCTCTGTTATTAAAACATCCTCTAAGACTGTGGAAATGGCTCAGTCTATAAAGCACTTGCTGTATAAGTATGTGGATGTTTGATCCGAGGCACCCATTGTAAGAAGCTTGCCTTCTGCAGTGTGCCTATAATCCTGGCACTGGGGAAGTGGAGACAGGAAGGTCCTGGAACTCACTGGACAGCTAGTCTAGCAGACTTGGTGAGTTCCTGGCTTAGTGGGAGAACCTTCTTTCAAAATGTAAGATGGGGTAAGATGGAGGAAGACACCTGCATCAACCTGTGGTGTCTGCAGGCATATGCATATGTGTGTGCATGTATGCACATTATTATGCTCAACATACTCTTTTAAGGAACTATAATGGTTCCTCTCTACAACACTTTTTTTTTTTTTCTAAGACAGGGTTTCTCTGTGTAGCCCTAGTTGTCCTGGAACTCACTTTGTAGACCAGGCTGGCCTCAAACTCAGAAATCTGCCTGACTCTGCCTCCAGAGTGCTGGGATTAAAGGCGTGAGCCACCACTACCTGGCTTACAACACTAATTTTTATTTTTTAATTTAACATATGTTCATGTCGTATTTTCAACTGGTGAAGAAAACTCATAATTTTTTTTCAACTTTTTCCCTCCCTTAATATAATTTTACATTTGTGGAAAAGAAGCTGGAGGGAGAGCAGGGCCTCCAGGGAGGAGAAAATAAGGGTACCACAGGCAGACAGAGGTTAAAGTGGGTGTTACTGGTAACTTTTATCCCAGTTGGAAGGCTCTGGAAGTTCTGTCAAGCTCAGTGCCAGAGGAGTGGAATGAGAGCTTGTGGTGTGTGGTTGTGGCGGGTGTGTGTGTGTGTGTGTGTGTGTGTGTGTGTAGGTGTGTGTGTGTTCACCTATCATCGCTGTGTGAGGTGAGGAGCCTTAGTCTCCTCAAACTATGGAAAAAGAAACTGAGGCACAGTCTATGCAGCTTGAGAAGGTAGATGAGATGTAAATCCTAGTGTTCAGGTGTAGGCTGGCACCAGGAGGGACAAAGAGGAAAGGAACTCAGAAGGGAGACCTGGAAGAACAAACCGACTGAGGTGGAGGAACACTTAAGAGACCTGTGTGGCTCAAGCCTGGCAGTACTTAGGTTGGACACCTTAATGTTAGGCATCCCTTATTTGTAAGTACAAGAAAATTAGCATTATCTTGAATGAAGATGGAGAATTTTGTGTTGTAAACAGAGGTGTGATCCTCAGGGAACATCATAGAATCCATTGGCATTGGAGGGATGGGGTATTACAAAGGACAGTTTGGAAGGTGGCAGCTATGGTCTCTCTTCAGCCAGTTTGTCTCTTAGTTTATATTCTTTGTTGGGTCTGTTTTCAGCTTGTTTCTGCAAAGTTGCTCTTTTTGTTTTGCCATCCCCACATTGGAACATGGCCTTTCCACTGCTTACTGGAGGCCAAGCAGTAGTATCCCAGTTCCTGGTCCTGGCAGTGAGACTCTGGTTGGCTTGGTTTTGATCAGGTGGCCAGCAAGAGCCTATCAGTTCTGGACCAGCATATACGTCCTAGCATTTAACTATGCTACCAGAGCCTGTGATGATGGAAAGAGAAGTCATGAAAAGAAATGAAGCAGCAGGCTTAGTATAGTCCGAATGGGATTACATAACCCCAGTGGCCACATGCAACCCAAAGAGAAAAGTGTACTCTACTTGCTAACTTTGCTTTTCTTGCTTAACTCAGAAAGATCTTATGGAGATTGTAGGTGTTTTTGTTTTTGTTGTTGTTGTTGGTTGGTTGGTTGGTTTTTCAAGACAGGATCTTGCTATATAGTCTTGGTTATCCTGGAACTCCCTATGTAGACCAGGGTGGTCTCAAACTCATGTAGATCTGCCTGCCTTTGCCTCCCAAGTGCTGGGACTTAAAGGTGTGAACCACCACACCTGGCAAGATGGTAGTTTTTAATTTGTTTCATCTGTAGATTCTAGCATCACCTGGCATGCTGGGAGGTTTGAAAAGCAGGCTGATGACTGGCCTGTTCCCAAAACCTGTTCCGATCACAGCTGCCTTTGGGTACCTGAGAGCAGTTAGTTACCTCTCCATGATTGACTCCAAACCTGTATGTCATGTTTGGCCTTCAATTTTAGAATGGAACATTGTTCCCTTTTCACCCTGAAGAATTTTGATAGACGAGGAATCCTTGGCTTTACTTCATTCACTTTTTTACTTTTTCTTTTTTTCATTAGATTTTTATTTATTTACATTTCAAATGTTATCCCCTTTCCTGGTTTCCCCTCCAAAACCCCCCTTTCCCATCCCCTCACACCCCTGCTCACCAACCCACCCACTCCTGCTTCCTGGCCCTGGCATTCCCCTACACTGGGGCATCAAGCCTTCTCAGCACTAAGGGCTTCTCCTCCCGTTGATGTCCAACAAGGCCATCCTCTGCTACATATGCAGCTGGAGCCATGGGTCCCTCCATGTGTACTCTTTGGTTGGTGGGTTAGTCCCTGGGAACTCTGGGGGTTACTGGTTGTTTTTTACTTCATTTCTTAAAGGAGACAGAAATAGCTTGAGGCACTATTTCTCCTGGAAACTTTAAAGTGGATTTTTGCTACCCTGGAGCTCTTCCTAATGCCTGTGTTTGGTTCCTAGTCTTGGTTTATGCCTAAGCCTGTGATAGGCAGCACGCTAACTGATGAACAAGGACTGGAATGAGTTTGTGTTGGTAGTTAGGTAGACACGATGATTCCACACACGCAGGGGGATTGAGGATCAGTGAAGCAGTATCTATGCATAGTGCTGGGACTGAGAGCAGCTGCTCATGAAGGTCAGGTTAATGGGGCAAGCCTAGCCTAAAACCCCACTCCTCCATCAGCCCACTGTCCCTGGACCTACAATATCACCTTTGTCATAAATCAGACATCTCTGCATATGCAGATCCACTTGTGACTGTCTGAAACTGTGCCTAGACCAATCATACTGTTCTTAAGAGCTGGAAGTACTAACAGATTTGGTGTTAAGTGATGTGTTTGGGCTTTCTTCTCCTTTTGTCCAAATCCTGTGGCTCTAGTCACCCTTCTCTTCACCCTCCCTTTCTTTTTCTTTTTCCCCCCTCTTCCTCTTTTTCTTTCTCCCCACTCCCTTTCTTACTTTATTCCTTCAGGCCACCTAACCTCAATCTCTGAATGGAGTTGGTGTTTTATCAAGAGCTTTTGAATTTGAGCTTGTCTGTTTAAGTCAGGCATCAGAAAGCCTGCTATTATTTGCTTAGAAAAAGGATGGAGGGAAAAGCTGATGAATCTAGGAATAAGAAAGACAAATTGATACTTCAGTAAGCATTGTGTCCTGCATATATACAAACCCCATGGCTAGTAAAGCGCTATTCCATCCAGGTACATGAAGATTAAGTTTGTGAATCACCATTTGCGAGGGAATTTCTCCAAAATGTACTATTTTATGTTGGTTAGATAACTGACAATTTCCAGTATTAAAAATTATCAAAAATTTTACAGTCTAGGAAGTACATTTCTGAAGCTGAAGAAATGGGTTTTCATTTTGGAGCCTTAAAGCTTGGGCTCTATAGTCAGAGCCCCAGAGAGGAGAACCTTCAACCATTCCTCCATTCAGCTGTATCCTTTGAGAGTGGTGAGGCAGACAAGAACATCAGCCCTTAAGAGATGTGTGAATCTGTGGATGTCGCTGTTGAATCCTAGGCCTCTAGTAGAGAGCAGAGCACAACACTAGGTGTAGGTATTAAACAGTGACTACTTCGTTTTTACATGGCTCTAAGCAACTGTATTATTTGATCCTTGGGTGGAACCAGACAAAAGATTTTTTTTCTGCTTGCAGTAATTTCTCTGTCATACAGCAGCAGGTCTTCCTGGACTAAGAGAATGCCATTGACCTGCCTGCTTCCTAAGGTAATACAATTAAAGCCTGCAAGGCCTTCTCTACATTATAGGATATTCTTCTTAAAGCAGAAAGAAATCCCAATGCCACAACAGCCTCACATCAGAGTTTGGGTAATGTTAATGAACAAAGTGATTGAAAAGTGATGTTATATGGGTATCAGAAGGATTTTTACATGGTACTAATATTGATCAACCTGATCATTATCAGATTTCTTTTGTGATATTGAGGACTGTGTTAGCACAAAATGTCTATTGTAGAATAGAGATGTCTTCACAGTGTGGGGGAAACCTTAGGTTCCTAATATTTATTAATTAAAGTTCTACTTTAGAACCAAAGGGAAGGTTGTTATTAATGGTTACAAAGTTTCAGTCTAGGGTGATGGGATATTTTAGGGGATAGATAGTGAAAAATGTTATGGCAACATAGTTAATGCCACTGAATTGTTCCCTCATGGGCTGTAAAAATTGACAACTTTAGGGCTTAGTGGATAGTGGTTAAGAGCAGTGGTTGCTCTTCTACAGGGCCCAGGTTCAATTCCCAGCTCCCAAATGCCAGCTTACAACTGTCTGTAACTCACATTCCATGGGATCTGATACCCTCACACCAATGCACATAAACTAAAGTTAAATAAATGATAAAAAAATGTCAACTTTATGTGGCATATATTTACTAGAATAAAAGCTCAATTTTTTTGAGGTTCTGGAGCTGTTATATTTGAAAGCATTTGTCTAATTTAACAAGAGCACTAAAGAAGTTGGTTATACCCATTATAGTCATTAGAATTCCAAGTTCTAGGATCTAGAAAAGACAATTAGCAAGTTCATCTGGAATAACAAAAAACCTAGACTAGCAAAAACTCTTCTCAACAATAAAAGAACCTCTGGTGGAATCACCATGCCTGACCTCAAGCTGTACTACAGAGCAATCATAATAAAAACTGCATGGTACTGGTACAGCAGCAGACAGGTAGATCAATGGAATAGGATCGAAGACCCAGAAATGAATCCACACACCTATGCTCACCTGATCTTTGACAAGGGAGCTAAAACTATCCAGTGGAAAAAAGACAGCCTTTTCAACAAATGGTGCTGGCACAACTGGCAGCTATCATGTAGAAGACTGGGAATTGATNGAATGTAATTTTAGGGTATTCTGAATCCCTATAAATCTGAATTTATTTTATGGTCAAGGGGTTAAAATGGAAATCAGATGGTAATTTCTCAACTTACAAATGATTTGCCCTTTTACTAATTAAAACACCAAAAGATCCAAAGGACAATGTTTAAGGTTTGGCATTCAAACACTGGGAGCAACAAAGTGTTTCCTTTATGTTGAGTTGAATTTGTCTTTTCAGTGAGTGGGAATATATGTGTTACAATCACAAGTTACAGGCAGGATAAAGTAGATCAACAAATAATAATAAACACTAATGACCTCTGATAGGTTTAAGAAAAGGAAGCAAAAAGATGGGACAGAACTTCTAACTTGGTTTTGTCACAGGCTCTCATAGAGATGGCTCAGTGGTTAAGAGCGCCAACTGCTTTTCCGAAGGTCCAGAGTTCAAATCCCAGCAACCACATGGTGGCTCACAACCATCCGTATCGAAATCTGATGCCTTCTTCTGGAGTATCTGAGGACAGCTACTGTGTACTTACATATAATAAATAAATAAATCTTAAAAAAAAGAAACATCACAGTTATTGGTCTGACAAATGACTATAGGTTTTTCTATTTTGCAAGCTCTTTTGTGCACTTCTTTCTTTCTTTCTTTCTTTCTTTCTTTCTTTCTTTCTTTCTTTCTTTCTTTCCTTCCTTCCTTCCTTCCTTTCTCTCTCTCTCTCTCTCTCTCTCTCTCTCTCTCTCTCCTCCATCCCTCCCTTCTTTCCTCCTTCCCTCTCTCTTTCTCTTTCTTTCTTTATTCTAAATAGCTGGGCTAAGTTCAATTTAGTGTATCATCATGACAGGGAACTACCTACATTTAGACTTTTCTTTCTGTCCAAATATCGAATCCAATGGAAAACCTAACAGCTTTAGTTTCTCATGGTTTAAAACTGCCTACTTTCTTCCTAGGTGGCATTTGAGTCATTGAAAAATTACAAACACAATTTGTATAACTTCACCTATATATACATACACACACACACACACACACACACACACACATAAATGCATACACATACACTTATACATATTATGTGTAGTTTTAGGTAAATGTAAAATACAATTCACTAAGGCTTAAAAAAAACTTTAGTATTATTTATGACTTTTCTGTCCGTCCGTCTCCTTCTGTGTCGTTCTTCTTCACACCTTTCCTATTAAATTCTCCCTGTTTTCCCATTTCCCCTTCATATTGCTCATTCCACTTGCTCTCCCCTCTCTGTAACTCTTCCTCCCCATTTCCTTGATCCCTTTTATTTTCCTTTATTTTATTTTTTTATTTTCCTTTTTTTTGTGTTTTTTTTCCTGGATATAATCTCACATATGAAGGAATTTAAAAAGCCATTAAGTTAAATGTCTTAATCCCATGCTACTTCGACTTGATTTTTTTGTGTGGGAATTCTGCATCCTCTCTGTAGGAATTGAAGTCATTTTCTTTAGGAAATAACTAGATCTATACACTAAGAAACTTCTGCTTTGTTGGAAGCCACTGAGACATATGAGTTGTGTTAAAGTCACATTTAGACTGAGTTTATACCATATGCTTCGCTTTCCTTCCTCTCCCAGTAGAATGCTGTCTCTGCACCATCTACTGGTAACATTCCTTTTAGGTTATTTGATGACTGAGGGAGTAATTTTAGAATCCATGTATAAGAAAATTAAAATATTCTGTTGTACAAAGTAGTGTAGCTCAGGACAACCCATTAATTGCTGGCTTCCTAACATTTGCATTGTAATTTGCATTTTGCAGTGAGGCACCCCGTATCCCACAGCATCCCAGACTCCTGAGGATGCCCAAGTGCTTAAGTGTTTAAGTTCTTTGTGCAATATGGTATGGCATTTGCATATACTGAATACATCTGTATACATTTTCTCTTGTACTTTAAGTCTCCTCTAGATTACTTATATATCTTTATAATAAACTGGCTTGGGTTTGCTACTTAGATCAGGCACTGGACCTCGCAAAGATCTGCTTGTCTCTGCCTCCTAGGTACTGGGTTTAAAGGCAAGTGCCACTAAACTCAGTTTAGCATGAAGCTTTTGATCTTAATATTTTATTTCTCATATCATAAAACTACCCTGTTGTTGCTATTTAGAAATCTTTGAAGACATTTTCCATGTCAGAACCCATTGGCCTGGGTAAAAGTTTCTGAGTAGTTTTAGCTTTTTAAACTTAAACATGGGTACCCTTACTGCATATGTCCCTTAATCCATTGTGGGTTTCGTTTGTGTATTTGAATCTAATTGTATGTTTTCTAGTAATATTATCTGGATACTTTTGATAATCTACAAAGGAGTTCATTTTAAAAGGAATAAACCCCCTTTTTCCTTTTTAAAAAATTATTTATTTATTTTTACTTTTTTATTGGTTATTTTATTTATTTGCATTTCAAATGTTATCCCCCTTCCTGGTTTCTTCTCTGCAAATCTAAAATATTCTCCTTTCATTGAAAAGTGGTACCTTGTTTAACTTTATACTGATTTGGCTAACAGCAGGATGAAGTTTTCCTTGTTATTCTTGGCCATTTTCTAATTTTTGTTTGTTTATATCCATTGAACACTTTTCTCTCACACTTTTAAAAGTTATGTAAGTATCATCTCTCTACTAAGTAAATAATTTTTTTTCACCATAGGAAACATTTACCTCTATTTTTACTTGCCTCTTAATTTTGTGGCATATTTAAAACAGAATTACATTATTAGTTAAATTTTGTCAATAGATTCTTTTGACTTCATTTATTTCATAAAAAGTCCTTTCCTGTCTGAAAATTGATGTTTAAAGGGACTTTCTTTTAATTTGTAAATGTTCATTTTCCAGTTTCCTTTCTTTTCCTTTAATTTCTTACGTCCCTACTTTATTACGTACGTTGCTATTTGTTTTCATTTACTGGATTCTTGACATCATCATTGTGCTTGCTTAATCCTTGCATTTGAGGAATTAAAGAGGATGCCCTTTGAAATTGGTCAAGGGGGTATCAGTTGTTTTACAGTTCAATCTATAGTGTGTGTGTGTGTGTGTGTGTGTGTGTGTGTGTGTGTGTATGTGTGTATGCTTACATATACACATCTAATGCCACAATTGTGTTTGGAGGGCAAATGCAGCTTTCAGGAGTTGGTTCTTGCCTTCCATCTTGTTGGGTTTTGAGACAGGGTCTCCCTATGGAGCCTTGGCTGTTCTGGCACTCACTATATAGACCAGGCTAGCCTCAAGTTCACAGAGCTCCACCTGCCCCTGACTATGAAGTGAGTCCCAGGTGAGTGACTGACTAAAGGTGTGTGCCAATATGCTGGTTCTAGCCTTTTGACATTCCGTCCTTCGTGTTTCTGCGGCACCGTGCACGCTTAGAGAGCTGAGTGTCCTGTCTCTGCCTCTCATTCCCCACATTCAAGGGCCGAGGCTACAGGTGCATGCCATTATACTTGCCTTTTTCTCCTCTGAGCTCCAGGAACTGAACTTGGATCATCGGACTTGCACAGCCCTCATGGTCATGAGCTGAGCCATCCTCCTGGTTCCTATGTCCTTCTTTAGTGTTCTGAAATCCTCTGCACACTGGAATGCAGAAACCCTGTCCAGTGTACTTTGTTATACATCACTTCCACCTGTTCCCTTTCATTGCATCTGATTCCTATTCATGTGTCCTCTTCTCCAATTACCACTTGATAACTACAAATCCAAGCCTTTGACTCCTCAGCCTGGCCCATCATATAAAGATCTTGGTTCTAGAGAAATCAAGTTAGGAAATGTGATTGCTTTGTACCCAATATGCCTTTCTGACTAAGAGAAAATGCTGATTTTTGTATACATCAGAAATATTTTTCTATGCAGCTCTATTTTTCTGTGTGAGAGATTTTTTTTTAAAATGGAATGGCTTATGACTGTTTTTTAAATGCTACAAAGATAGTCAGAGTGAAAGATTGTTAAAGTTAGACTGGTGGAGAGAGAAATTCAATTTCTTACTCTGAGATTAATTGATAGTCTTCCTAGCAGTCACCAGTTTCTCTGGAGAGTATTTTAGTCCCATTAGCTTCACCCTCTACAGACTCTATGAGAAAGACAGGAATTTTGCAGATGGCATCGGGCCATGCTTCATTTCTGGTCAGATCACACCATAATGATGCCACTTATTCATCCATAAAAGCTTGTGGAAGTGCACGGAACATCTGCACATAATGCAGCCATTCATGCAAAGAGAGCTGAGGACTCTGTTTATCACAAGAGATCTGCAAGCTCTCTCTTCCTGCTCAGTCAGGCTCAGAAGTTTCAACTGCCCTGGGAGAGAAGTGCCAGCAACCCATTAGCTTGATGAGCCAATCTGCAGGAACATGGTCTCTCTGCCCCCGTCCCTGGCCCCCATCCCCACCCCTACCTCTGCCCCTGCATGCCTGGCCTGAGCTGGGGCTCAGCCAACATGCATTGAATTCTTCTGGAGTCCCAAACAGTAACTGTCTTCCTCCTGTAACTCCATTCATTCCCAAACCTCTGCTCAGACATATGGCTTCCCATAGTAGTGTTTACTCTTAACCACATGTTCTGCATACGTTTTAGCCAAAGCAAATTGGAAACGTTTGTGATTACAGCAATCTTTCAAATAGATGTTTCTGGAGTACCATTTCAATGAAAATCTTAACAGTCATTCTCCTTTGCAGCCATCTTAAGTGTTTGTACATGCATCTGGTTAGTAGATCTGCATTGACAGCTGTTGTGAGCTACATCTTATGGATCCAGCAGCAAAGGAGAAAGAGGCTGTCATATATCCTGCCACCTAATTCAAGGACAACAAATGAACAGGGACCTTAAGGACATTATTATTTTCCTAGAGAAGATTCAGCTTTTATTTGTGTGTGTGTGTTTGTTTGTTTATGATTATTAATTTAGATTCTATCCTCAAAAAAAGTCTAGTATTCCAAACAAGATACTTTTTTATTAACTTATTTATTCACTTTACCCAATATTAGCCCCCTCTTTCCATTACCCCATCACCCTGATCCTCTTCCATTTCCCCATTCCCTTTTCTTCTGAGTACAGGGACCATCCCGTGCAGGTATCACTCCCTCCCTTCATCCCTCTGGCTCAACAAGTCACTACAAGACTATGTGGCCTCCCACTGAAGCCAGACAAGGTGGCCCAGTTAGGGGAACAGGACTCACAGGCAGGCAACAGAGTCAGAGACAGCAGGGTACTTTTAACATTTGTCCTTAGTCTGTTTGCCTTTAACTGCTTTCTTGTTTAACATATTCCAGAATCTACATGTACTATAATAATGGTGATGCCAAAGGCATGGAGTTCTGCCACAGGATGGGCCTTGGAGTGTTAGGTTTTTATCATCATCATAACAAGTTCCTACGCACTGTGTCTTAAAACAACACACTGATTTTGTACTGTAGCATAGCAGTCTGAGAGCTTCTTCCTTTGCACTGGGTTTCATGGGTCAGAAATCAAAGTGTTACCTGCTGAAGCTTTTGGGGAGAATCAAGTTCATGGCTCATTCAGGTCCTCGGCAGAATGCCATTCCTTGTAATCACAGGACTGAGCTGTGTATTTTCCCGTGCCGGAGGCCTCTTGTCTCTCTTAGCACCTGGTAACCACTTGCATACCTGGTAACCACTTGCACACCTGGTAACCACTTGCACACCTGGTAGCCACTTGTACACCTGGTAACCACTTGCACACTTCATTTTCTTGCCACTTCCATTCCTCAACCAGGAGCGTCACCATCCAAACTTCTGACTTTCAACCCTAGCTCATTCATGATAGCCAGAGTGTGTGTGTGTGTGGGGGGGAATCTTTCAAAAATAGGTGTGATTAGGCTCGATCCACGTTGATAATCTAGGATCATCTCCCAGATCAATAACCTTATATATGCCTAAATTCCCTTTTGCTATGCCAAGTCAGGTATCACATATCTCAGGGATTAGGCCATGGGCAGCTTGGAGGTGACCTTTCATTGCATTTAAGGTCCTCACACGCGTTCTCTGTGACTAGTTAAATACTATAACCTAGCTAACGAGTGTGTAAGTGCTTGTTCATCATATAGGCAAAGAAACCAAAGCTAGTGCTCGCTAGAACCTTGCAGCTGTTCATTTGACGTTGGGATTGGAACTAAGGCTTTCTCTAAAGCTACCCTGTTTACTTTCTAAACAAACTAAATAGGTAGGAGAGGTGGTACATGCTTGTAGTCCCAGTACCCAGAAAGCTGAAACATGAAGATTTGAGTGAGTTAGAGGCTCACTTATAATAAGACCTTGTCTACAGAAAAAAAAATAAATAAGAAAATATCATTGACTAAGAGGTACTTGTTCACTGTTAAAATTAAAGAAATAGGCAGGTTAAGGTTTCCCAGAATTCTTTGGAGTTCCCAAATAAGAACAATGAGGGCTAATATACATGGTTTTAAGTAGTTTCTACACAGAGACATTTTTTTCTTAAAATTGGTTTTATTTTATTCATTTATTTTTTTAGTTTTTAGGCAAACCAATGAATTTAACATGTTATTATGAAACAGATAGCCTTATTATTTGTGCATCCCTTGGCCTGCCTGGTAGTTTCCAGTCCGATGAGGTGCTTTGTCTCAACAAACAAGGTAGTTGGTGACTGAGGAATGACAGGATTGTTCTCTGGCCTTCCATCTTTCTGCACATACATGTGTATACCGGCACATTTGCATACTCAAGCACATGCCCACATCTGTACCTGCACACACACACACACACACACACACACACACACACACACACACACACACACAGAGAGAGAGGAAAGGAAGGGAAGAAAAGAGAGTGGGAGGGAAGGAGAGGAAAAAGGAGAGGTTAGGAAAAAAGAGAGGAGAGGTAGTACATCTAAACCAAAATTCAGTTTTCTCAGCAATGAAAAGCCATGGTACCTACTACATGAAGTGATGAAGATTATGAGTTATTATGTACCAAGCCTTCAAGCAACCCCCATTAGCATCTCTACTGTCACATCTATAGTTTGCATTCTTCTTCTTTACGATGGCACTCAGCACGATATGGAGCATTAGATCTCACAGAACCTGGGTCAGTCCTGCTTGTCAGAGAGAACAGGAAAAGTTAGAAAGATAAGCCAACTCACTGATCACCGGAGGGAGAGGAGAGCAGAGCTTTGAGACCCCTCCTCCGGTTTCTTCATCCATTTTCATAGACAATGATGTTTAACTGCTACAGGGATATCATGCGGGGCAAACAAGAAATGCATGTGGAAATAATTTACTCAGGCAAATCACTAAGATGTTGCTAATAGCTAGCAGTATTTTTTTTTACACAGGTGCAGTGATTTACAAATATGGTAAGCAATCTGGATAAGTGTGCAGAGGGTGCCTTTGAATAGTGGAAATCTTTCTGTTTTCCTGAAAGTAGGTGATTAAACAAGATAATTCAGGTGCCTGGAGAATCCTGATTTGAAGTTTTTATTTTTGTTCACTTTGTATCTTGAAATTGAGTAATCTGTCTAAATATTCTTAAGGAAGTATCATGAGTTAAATTTTTAGAGTCCATTTAGCACCTGGAGTTTCTGTTTTATCACAGAGAATTTTAAGAATGAGTGAATGTACTAAGCTGAATTGTGGCTATTTTGATAATTGTTTGAACCATCAATTCTTCTACAATATACTAACATTGACTTCAAAAACAATTCTAACTGTACTAGATTCTGTTCTGTCATCAACCAAAAATTCAAGAAAATGGAATTCAAAATTTCTTACCAATCTATGTCTTTTGTGCACAAGCTAGTAGTTCAAGTTGTGGTGTGTGATCTCAGGGGGAGGCTTCATTCTTGGGTGGAGAAAAACACAGGACATACAAATTAAATGTCCTAATTGGGATCCTTATTCCTTATCATGCTAGATAGAATATGGTAATGAAAAAGTTATTTTAGTTTGACCTGTGCATGTGTAAAGAATTGTTTTTGAAGTCAATGTTAGTATATTGTAGAAGAATTGATGGTTCAAACAATTATCAAAATAGCCACAATTCAGCTTAGTACATTCACTCATTCTTAAAATTCTCTGTGATAAAACAGAGATGGTGATGTAGGGATTTGACATGTGACTGTGGGACAGTTGTGACAGAATAAAAAGGAAGAAAGGCATAAAGGAATAAAGAAAGGTCCCAAGTTTTAAGGAGGACTTCCTGTCACATGATTCTAATGTATATGCACTGTCAACATGCACATAGGCTATGAAGAAACCACAGGGAATCTGTGAGGCTGAAATTTAACAGCTGTACTATTATTCTGTAAATGGTGAGGACCTCTGAACAGGACCTTGCCTGTTGCTGCCAACAAAACCACCTTTTCAATGAGTCTTACACATCTGAAACCATGTTTTCTTATATTTTGCCTCTCTAGTTTTACCAAACTATGTTATGACTTTTCTCTTTTTTTTTTCTTTCCAGTATATGTACAATCCATCAAATTAGAGATGTGATGGCTCATGTTCCCATACTGCATATAACTCCAAATATTAAGGGGAAGTCCTATCATTGTAAACAGGAGTCCACTTACATACATACTTTGATGTGTATACATATTTAGCAGTTTTGCACACGAATATATTTATTATCTCACATTTCTGTGGGCCAGAAGTCCAGTGATGGATTGGCTGGAACCTCAGCTCTCTCTCTCACTAGGTCGAATATACTTGGTATTTGGACATTTGCTTTCTAGAGACTGATATCTGTGTTAATCTGACAAAAGAGTCAGGAACACCCATGGCGTTTAGAAGCCAGCTCTGGTTCCTATGGTCTCCACAGGCTTTTGCATTACATAGACCTTTGTTCTCTTTCAAGTGTTATGGATATGTCTCTCTGTCTTCTAATCCCTTTCCATCCCTAATGGAATCTTCTGTAATTGTTACCCTGTAAAGGCAGTGAGTATCTCATTGTGTCTCTAAGCTCTGTCTGCACTTAAGGGACAAGGATTATGATATAGACTTTGCCTATCAGAGAATTCTGTCTGTTCTGTCCATGCCTGACATTGACGTGTTTGGGCTTTTCATTCCAACTTTGACATTTACAAACAAAGTGGAAGCTGGGCCACGAAAAGGATTCATTACAAATGGTAGAATCCTGATTTTTAGAATTTACCAGATAGTGAGCTGGTGGGTCTTGGTCTTGACCTTATGGAGAACTTAATGTTCTTTTCACGATGATCAAGGATGAAAATTTAGCTCATCATTCTGAAGAGAGTAAGAGAAGATTTTCTAGAATTACTTAGAGGAAGAGTCTAAACTTATATCTGATGCTAGTGGCGGACCAGATTAGACCCAAACAGATGGCCGGTGACAACCACAGATGGCAACAGGCTCGGTTTAAGAGTCTGTCTATTGCTGTGGGGAATAACAATCTTTAATATTTTGCTTCCACAACCGAAACTCCCTCTGGGGTTGATTTCTTTGTGCTTTGCCTTAGAATCTGGCTCCTCTGCTCATGTTTTCCTTCCTGTTATTAGAAACTAAAGACCCATTTGAGGAATTTCAGATGGTGCTATTATAATTATTGAACATACCACATGGAGAGCTTAAAATTATGATAGCCCTGAGAAATATTTGTTTTCCTTACACTTATGCACAAGCCTGAGTTCCACTTACCACTTTCTGCCTATAGAGTCAACTAATAATCAACAGATCAAGTGAAAGCATTATATTTTATTTTCTGTGGGTTGGGTTGCTAATTTACTCTGCAGATACTTTCTGAGTGCCAGGTAGTTATACACATGCTCTGTGCTAGGGCTTGGGATATGGTAAGATACCATATCCTGACTCTTCTGGCTCTCGGCTTCAAGTGCAGGGAATAAAGAGCTCAGAGAGTTTCAAGAGAGTGTGAAGATGGTCACAACCTTTTACTTTATGGAATTGGGCATTGGGGTTATTTCCTATGTGCTAAAATTATCATCTGCAAGAAATCAGGATATCCAAAGGGTCATATTCATGGTGATTTCCCAGGGTGCCACTTAGTTTAGACCATCACACCATCATTTCATTTTTAAAATGCAAGGAAACCTAAGCAGAACTATTTGTGGGGGGGAGAATATAAAGCAACCATAAAGAAGAGAGAAATCATAGCTCTGCTCTTCAGTTCTTTTTGCACTCTATCTTAGTGCAATTGGGCAATTTTGCCCAGGGTCACAGAGCTAATTAGAGGTAAGATGGTTCTTTGAATCCTACAAGCCCAATCATTTTTTTTTTACTACACTTCTGTAAAACACTTTAACACTCTCTATTTTTTGTCCTTTCTTCCCATTTTCTAGTGTGCTTATAATTATCTACTCAGTAAAATGACTTTTAAAAAAAATGACAACTCTGTGCTTTAGTATAAATTTTATTCTCATCTGCTTAAAAAATTTTAAGTACTTATTAGTTCCGCTATTTTCAGTTAAGACTTATACTCTACTTGTAGCTACTGGAGAGGAAATCTTCCTGGTGTTAAGGATCTAGCTTCTAGATGAAAGGGTTTTGTTGTTAGAGAAACATGCAAGAAAATTTGCAATGCCCAGGAAGGAATGGCTTGGAAGTATTGACTGTTTATTTTTCAGGTGACCCCCTGACGATAGAAACCATATTCAACTGTGTTGTTATTGTTTACCTTCTTTTAAAGCTGATATACATTCATAGATGGAAATGAGCAGAAAAGACCCTTAAGATTACATTTTGCTAGCAAGAGGAATAAGTTTCCTATCTAGAGTCTTAAATGATGAAATTTGAGATGGTTAAATTTTCTTATGCTCAAGGAGTCTTTTCTTCTATACCTAAGTAAGAATCCTGTTTGACAATGTTTGCTATAAACATTTCTGTTTAAAAGTCCCTTATTAGTTAACATGTTAGAACATTAGTTTATTTCAGAACTGTAATTCAAATAGGTTTTCCATTTGTGTTCTTAGTAAAACATGACAATTTGTTCTTCAGTATTAATGCACTGCAAGAATAAATTGTGGAAAACTTTGATATATTTCAGAGCAGAGCTAACATTCTTATGGAAAAGACACACACACACGGAAAAATAAAAGTCAGGTTATGTCAAGAACAAGCCTGCTTCCTAGAACCTTTTTTTCATTACCATTTCATTAGTTTATGTCAATAGTAGATGCCAAAAAGTTGTCCTGTTGGGTTAAGTTCACTTGTGTTATTTAAAATACTTTGCTACTCTTTGATGCTTTTATTATGGTTTGGGGCATTTTATTTTTCACCTAAGAAATGGAAAATCTTTTAACCAATCTAGTTCCTTTTCACATTTTTTTTTAAAGCAACATGAAGTTATCAAGGAAAAATCTCTCAGGCCAGTCATTACTGTCTATCCTGGTCTCAGGAATGTCGATCCAAAACCACAGACATAACCATCCATTTCTGACTTGTACCAATCCATAGACCACTAGGTAATGTAGTATAGACAAGTATCTCTCAGCTAGGGGAGGTTTTCTTTCACCTGGGTATATGTGTGGCCTGGAGAATGATCTATGATATTGGACTTTAGGTTTTGGGTGACTGGATTTATTAAGTATGTAGCAAACAAAAATTAAAGAATAAAGAACAAGTAGCAAATTGAGAGAAACAATGGGGACTCATTACAGCCAGCAGGAACAAATGGAGTAGTACAATTGAGAGATCAAATGCAGTATCATCAAATCAAGAAATTAGCAATATCCAGCAGACATTAACTGGGAAAGCCAGTTCAGGCCACTAGCTAGAGTTCACTAGTGAGAGATTCTCAGGCAAAGCAGAGTATTCCCTTTGGGTAAAGTTTCCAAGTAAAAGAATTAGTGACCAGAGATAACTTCACCCAGCATCATCTTTGTGGGCTCACAAACTCAGCAGAAACTGACTTGGGAAACCGAGGAGGCAAGCTGGAGTTCCTGTTTGAGCTTTTCCTCTATGGCACAGGTTCCTATGGCTGAAGTTCCAGTTTCCTGTTCTCACTACAGGCAGTTTTAACTTTCTAAACGTCCACAATATTTTTAATATCCTTACTGCCTGCTGTTTTCTCTCTCTGTTATAGAGATAGGGGCTAGTCTGCCCCAGGACAGGGAGTTTTGGATGGGACATGACACAAAAAGGTTGGCTTCTGATGTGGGTGAGTGACCCAACTCCAGACAGAGCTTCTCACTGAGCTCAACCAGCATGTAGGAGTTTACCAGTGACACCAGGTGACCTTTGGTACTGCTTTGAGTCTAGGGACTGGTGAGTAGGAGGGGGTTGTTATTGGCAACCTATAGTAGAAGAGGCCAGGAATGATTCAAAGCATACATCAGCACACAGAACAGCTCTACACTACACAGAATTGTCTAGTACTAAATGGCAGCTGAACTGTGATTGAAAAATCATGAGACAGAGACAGAAACTCTGGGCAGAAGGACATGATTTATGAGACATATTTATGCTTTTCCATTTCTTAGAGGGCAACCAGAAAAAGAGGGAAAAGTGCTTTGCATCCTCAGAACGATCTTATTATTATTATTTTTTAAAGATTTATTTTATTTTATGTAAGTACACTGTAGCTGTCCTCAGACACTCCAGAAGAGGGAGCCAGATCTCGTTACGGATGGTTGTGATCCACCATGTGGTTGCTGGGATTTGAACTTATCACCTTCGAAAGAGCAGTCGGGTGCTCTTACCCGCTGAGCCATTTCACCAGCCCCAGAACGATCTTCTTAAATATAACATATAATTAAAGAAATATGAATGATGTTATTAATGATAGAGTTAGCATTGTGCATGCACTTTTAATAAAAAGAAAGAAGGAATGATTCAGAGAAATAGATGCTTCAGTATTATCAGGAGTTACTTGTAACATGGGTAGTCAAGATGGAAAGAAAAAAGAATGGAGACTCTGCTTATTTCCTTAACTAGTATTTGTGATGTTCTCTTATGTTTTAATGGACCCAGTGATTGTCAGCTTAGTTCTGCTTCCTGGAGTTGGAGCTTTCTCAGTTGATAGTATGTAGAGACAATAAATGGGAGAAAGGGAAGTAATCTACTCTAGAGAAGGGATGTCTAGATGTACAAGTATGAACATTTTTATGGTGACAGCAGCCAGGCAGGTCATCCATTTGCTTCCTAGCTGTTAGTCACAGAGTTCCCTCTTGACTGGAAAGCCAGGGCTGAGGTGTATGTGGGTCCAGGGTGCCTCAAGGGTCTTGCTGCAACTGTTCTGATTCATACTTACTAATTTGCTAAATGAATCCTGAAAAAAAAATCACTTAACCTTCTTGAGGTCTGACTAGCTTCTCTATATTTGACTTCTATAATTGAATAGGGATGGTGAGATACAGGGATGTGCCGCATCCAGAGCTCTGTCATTAATAACTAATTCCACAATCCAAATGGAAGAAGGAAGGGCTACTCTAACAAACCGCCAAGCACCCTGCTTCTGTAGAGACTCAATTATGTCAGCAGCTCTCAGCCTGTGAGGTGTGAGCCCTCTGGGGGTTGAATGTCTTTTTCACAGGTGTCATAGATATCTTGCATACCAGATATTCCCATTATAACTCATAACAGTAGCAAAATTACAGTTATGATGTAGCAATGAAAATAATTTCATGGCTGGGGTCACCACTACATAAGGAACTATATTAAAAGATTTCAACATGATGAAGGCTGAGAAGCAACACATAACTGCAGACTGGGCAAGTACCACCTTTCACCAATATGAACCTTCTTTTGTGGTTACCTGGAGTATGTATGGATAGATGTGAACAGCCTTTCTTTTTCAGCAATCTGTTCATTCTTGCAGCATTAATCATGAGAATAGGTCAGAGTTCTTTAAGTCTCGGAGTCTTACACCCCATTCCCCTAGAGAACAACGCTTAAGTATTAATAGCATCACTGGGAAAACATGGCAGCTATTTCCCCCATTTACTTCAGCTCAATGAAGAGCTGTTCAGTGTGGACCCCAGTGTACTGGCCTCATGAATGGATGGATTGTGAAGAAGTCATCTCCTGCTAAGGCAAGACGTGACACTGGGAACAAAGACTGGATTTTTTAGCTGATGTGCTGAGCTCACTCCAAGGGACCATGTGGGGACTTTGAAGCCTGTCCATGCGCCAGCTCTCTGTGCATATGACATTCTTGGGGATCTTTAGAGTCTGGACAGCAGCCCTTAAATGTTGATTTGCAGTGTGAGAATTACAAGGTCTTGTGGGGTGAGTCTCAGAATTTTTATGTTGCCTAAATTTCCCCCAGAGGAAGCAATTCTGCACAAAGGAAACCACAATATTTTTAATCCAGCCAAATCAATAAAGGCTTTACAAAAGCATAACTATATAATTATTTTCTGTTTGATTTTTGTCTGTGATAAGAAAGTATACCTGTACCACTCAGGATCAACTCTACCTTTTGGGAATCTATGCTCGCTATTAGGAGAAATGCATTCAAGAAAACAACTAGAATAAGTGTTTGATACAGGAAAACTTTGTGGAATCTCCTTTTGATTTATGGGATATATTTTTTTTGTTGTTTATTTTTTTTTGTTTTTTGAGACAGGGTTTCTCTGTATAGCCCTGGCTGTCCTGGAACTCTGTAGACCAGGCTGGCCTCGAACTCAGAAATCCACCTGCCTCTGCCTCCCAAGTGCTGGGATTAAAGGCGTGCGCCACCACGTCCGGCTGGGATACCTTTTAAAAAAAAAAAGAATTATTTGTTTATTTTATGTATATAAGTACATTGCAGCTATATTCAGACACACCAGAAAAGGGTATATGATCACTTTACAGATGGTTGTGAGCTACCATGTAGTTGCTGAAATAGAACTCAGGACCTCTGGAAGAACAGTCAGTGTTCCTAACTGCTGAGTCAGCTCTCCAGCCCCCTTATGGGATATCTTAAAGCTACTTTGATTAACATTTCCCCTCACTGAATTGACTTATTGATTCTATTGTTTTATTGTTCTTTAGTCATAGCTTATTATGTTGTGTCTGTGGAAAAATCTATCTGATTCATTGTGGATAAAAGTAAACTTGAATGACATTAACTTATATTTGTACTCAGAGAATTTCTAGGCATGCAGTACATTATGGACACAAATCGTTAATCGGGCATAAAAGTATATTTTGTACTGCCATGGCTGTTATACAAATTTAGAATAAGAGCAATATAGATGTAGTTATATATAGAATAATCCAAGTCGGCGATTGTTGCACATTGAGGAAAAGACCAGCAATTGAGTCAAACTTGGGCTTGGAATGAGGTTTATTAGCTAATGTATCTTAAATAAATCAGATGATACAGGTTCATTTTCCTCCCACATAAAATGGGCATACTAATAATTCCATTAAAGGCACATAATCAGGCTATCATAAAATACTATAGCTAAGACACCTAGTCATAGTGAGTACTTAGTACCTGGGACCCAGTACTATGGAGATCCTAAACGTGCACAGGACTCACTCTCAGAATTCAGAGACTACTGTCATCAATGATAGAAGAAGGTCCAAAATTCTTCATTATTATTTAACTTATTCTTCATTAAATTCTTCATGATTGAGAATTATACAGGGCTTCTAATGGCCTATGACACACCCTGAACCCTAAGTGAATGGAAACCCGGGAAAGCTGCTTGCATCTGTTAAAATACAAGAACACATGATAGATGAGACTTGGTAAGCATAGAAATTGGATGCTAGGAGAAGTCTGTAGAATTCAGATTTTGAGACACAGACTCAACACTTGTTGCTTATTATGCAATTTTCTTAAAACCAAGTTGACACCAGGTGCCTTTCTGGAATGGGAGTGGCTCTCTTGTCAGGAAGTAATGTCGATTGTTTTCATGAGCTACAACTTCTGGAGCAGAAGTCGGATCATCACCTAAGAGCTCAAGAACAAAGCCATCATCTTGCACTCAGAATCAGGGATGGGAATCTGCAGAAAACAAAAGTGGGGATGAATACATGCCATAGATCAAGTGGGCAGCTGAGTTGTAGACTCAGTGCAAGTAGATGAAGAACAACCCAGAGGCTCTCCTGAGAGCCCTAGGACCAGCTAGCCCCCATAGCTCTCTTGTCCTGACTGGTACATGCATGATGGAATCCTGGCATATTGCAGTTCTGGATGACAGAAGCAGTCAATAGCAGAACGGACCCATCTCTCCTGCCCCTCTCTGTGCCTTTCCCTCTCTCATTCATCTTCCTCTCATTTCTCGCGTTTCCTACCTCTCCTTTTCTTTTTCACACTTGTTGTTATTTCTTTTGGTAAGAGTAATTCTGTAAACACAGTTTTCTAAATTCAAGTTTCTATAGTCTTACCTCAACCTTTAAGAACCTATATTAATATCTTTGTTGTCTAGCCAGAAAGAACTACATCATAATTCTAAATTATTTTTAAGATACTTTCCTACCTATAACTCCAACCTTCTCTTGTAGACTGAAAACTTCTTTAGGTTAAGAATTATCCTACCAGGCGCTTGTGTTGGGCACTTTCTCAGAAATACCTGCAGTATCTCCAAGTACATACCACAAGGAGCTAAGAAGCCCTGTTATCTGCTCAATAGATCTATATATACCATCTTGGGAGATAATTAAGAAAACTAATCTAATTTCCTTGAGATAATTTTTAAGAGTAACCTATCAGATATGAATGGTCATAACAGATATTTGAAATATATTGATTTCCAACACATGCCTTCTTTCTCCAGTTTTTCTCTTTAAAGTTTTTTTTTTTTTGCTTCTACATAACTTATTCCACCCCCCCCCCCCAATTTTCACATCTTAGTTTTGGAATCAGTTTGCTGTATTTTTGTGAACTCAAGTCCTTAGAACACAAAAGTATTTCCTTCCAAGGGACCTTTTTAAGTCAGCCACAAGGAACCAGGTAGTACCTGAAGCAGGTGTCCAGCTGCCTGTGTCTTGTATATGTATACACATGTTTGTATGCACATGAATGTGCATATGTGTTGGTGTGTTCCTACATTAGTGGTAGCACTATGTTTACATGCTACAATCTTACTCCAGTCACTGAGTCAAAGGTCAAAGGACAAACTCAGGTATCATTCCTCAGGTACTTTCCATCTTTTGTTTGGCACATGGTCTTCACTGGCTTGGAACAGTACCAAGTAGTCTATGCTAGCTGTGCAGGGGTCTGCATATCTCCAACTCCTAGCTTGTCACTACCAACTATACAGGTACAGATTTCCCCCTGGGTTCTGAGGGACAAACCTATGGTATAAATGATTTATTAACTAGAGAATCTCTCTGGCCTTCCTTTTCTCTTAGATGCATATTTTCCCAGTGATGGCATCTACTAATTTTCATTTTTGTGTCTGTATATATTTTAAGTCTTAGGATGAATAGCATATTGGATATTTATTTCTTCATGTTTAATACTTTAACATGATCTAACATTGTTTCCTGTAGAAATATCAACCAACCTAAAGAAAGGCTAAGAAAGTAAAATTCTATAAGCACATTACTCATTTAGAAACATTATTTTTCCTAACCTGGTTCATAAGCAAGGAAGGGGAATAGTCTGCTTTGCATCCCTGTCCTTAATTTGGGCTCATCTTGCTTTCATAAATCAACATTTTAAAGTCCAAATTGCAAATATTCTTTGGTGAAGAACAGGTTTTGTAGAATGATCCTGGCTCTATGCTTCCATGTACAGATGATGCCTTTCCTATGCCTGGTCCTGCATGATTGCACAATGCTTAATCAATCAGAATAAGACTACTAGCTGGTGTTCTGGATAGTTCTTGTTTCTGAGGCAATTGGTGTTTTTTTTTTTTTTTTTTGCGTCTGTTTTGGAGACAGGGTCTTTCTATCCTAGGCTGGCTTGGACACACTTCTAGCCCAAGCTATTTTCAAACTTACTATATACTCTTACTCAAGTCTCCAGGTGCTAATATTATAGGCATGGGTCACTCTTAATAAATAATTTCAAAAGGAAAAATTTCCAAGCCATCTTTTCTCTTTATAACATCTCCTTAAAATGTTTACATACCTCAGTCCTCAAATCCTGTACATCAATAAGAAAAGAGCACCTCCTTGTCCAATCCCCTTGTGTAATTCTATGACTGTTTAATACATGGATAGTTGCTGACACAGGCCTGCAAGGAGTGTGTGAATCTGTAAAATCCTTTATTTTCTATGTCCTTGGAATAGATCTGTAAAGATAACCAAGAGCCAACCTAGAAGAGGTAAAACAGGCATCATTATCTTGTATAGACTCTAGGATGTATATAAACCGGTGGAGCTCTCAATGTTGTCTCAGGCAGATTATGTTCAGCGACCACATTAGTTGTAAACCTCAAGAACTAGCTATGAGCCTGGAGAGAAACCACAGGCATGACACCACCCTCAGTGTGGAGGTGTAGAAATTGTAGACAACCAGATCTCAATATGGGAGTGTTCACAAGATGTTAAATTCTCAGGAAAGGAACAAATATGCTTAATCTTTTTTTTTTTCTTCCCCAGAGTCCTAAGCAAACCAAGGTATGAATATGGCTTCTTTTTGGAGACTTCCTAGCGATGCTTAGCTTAGTATTGTCTGTGTTATTAACTAGTAAAATGCCCTGGGACTCACAGCAGGATCATCTACTCTCTAGCCACCATCTTCTATTTCTGCTGACAGTGATACTCAGTGAGAGGCAAAGCTCAACTTCAAGTAGAGCAGGCGCTTCTAAATAATAGTGACTCGGCAGCAGCGTGAGCTCACTCTCATTATGTTTCCGTCACTCATCTGCCGTAGATCTTTTGTGGCTCTTGAATAAAATAGCTCTGGGGTATTATTTCTGCACTCTTATGTAAGCTTTGCTCATTAAATAGAGTGCTCCCCGTTAAGTTCCTTTTAATTTTGTTTTCTAAGATCATCATAATAAGAGAGGGATTGCACTGCAGTGAGTCTCTTTTGTGGAACAGTTAATGGCAAGCTCATATAAGATCAAGTTTTTAAAACGCATAAAGTCAATTAGGCTTATCATTGCTCTACCCTTCACATTTTAAAGTCCTCCAGCATTTGCCCAAACTGGCACAGCCATGGTTCATAGAGTGTCTCACAAATAGTCATCAGAACATGAGTTCTTTAAATGCAAAGGGTATTCGACCTAGAACCAAAGAACTTAGCAGGGCACAAGCCTCTTGATTTCTCTGGCCATCTTTTAGCACTTGGAAGTGATCAGAATTCTTCCTGCTTTACAAGGTTATTATGAGATTAAACACTTGTTTCCTAATATAAGAACAAAGCATTCTGCATATTGGCAATCATACACATTTTTTGTTGTTGTTGTTGTTCTTGTTATAACTGGGATTATTGATGCCTCAAATAGGGGTATGCTAAACTAAAGGGAGGATATTTGGGTGTCTAGACATAAGATGATGTAGGAACCATTTATATTTAGTGATTGTACTGGCTAGTTTTGTTTCAACTTGACACAGCTGGAGTTACCACAAAGGAAAGAGCTTTAGTTGAGGAAATGCCTCCACGAGATCCAGCTATAAGGCATTTTCTCAATTAGTGATCAAGGAGGGGGGTCCCCTGGTGGGTGGTGCCATCTTATAAGAGCAGCATCTATAAGAGAGCAGGCTGAGTAAGCCAGGATCAGCAAGCCAGTAAAAAACATCCCTCCATGGCTTCTGCATCAGCTCCTGCTTTCTGACCTGCTTGAGTTCCAGTCCTGACTTCCTTTGGTGATGAACAGCAGTGTGGAAGTGTAAGCTGAATAAACCCTTTCCTCCCCAACTTGCTTCTTGGTCATGATGTTTGTGCAGGAATAGAAACCCTGACTAAGACAGTGATGATGTAGCAAATGCTCTACCAAAAGTCCAATCATCTTATACTGGTCCCACAGAACCAGTAATGTGTGCCTAAGAGGACTGAAAGAGAAACCTTTTCCATCACATTGCTAGAGCACACTGGGCACACTGTATGAACTGGATTTCATTGAACTTGAGAGCTTTGAAAACACTACAATTTGCATTTTGTCACGGAACTCCTTTGCTTTGTAACAATAGCTCTTGATGGAACTGTTGCCATAAAATATATTGATTTTGAAATATATTTGAAATATATTTGAAATAAATTTGAGTTAGATTTCAAAAGTAATTTGAAATATACATCAGCATGTTATTGAATGGGTCTCCTCAAAACCAAAAAGAGCTACTGTTTCAACATATTTTATCCATTGTCCTGAAAAGCAATGTTTTAAAATTTGCAGATATATAACAGTTTCCATCCAATGTGATAAACTAAGTTACCCTGTTCTCAGTAATGGATTTGAGCAAATAGTTCTTGATACCAAAATAAACATATTGAATATGGACAATATATTATATTTTATATTTTCAGTTCATTTTTATCTATCTATCTATCTATCTATCTATCTATCTATCTATCTATCTATCATGTATTATGTTCTAGATAAGTAATTTTTTCTTGTTATTTTCAGACTAAATACTGATGCTTATTTGAGTCTGGTTATTGAATGTATTTTTCTCATAACTATAAATACGAATAAATTAAAGCTCAAAAGCCCAAACAAAATGAAAGAAAAAGTTCATAAAAATAGTACTGGGTTTGATTCATGTTGCCTAATTACTCTTAAGCATGTGGCCTGCCATGGAGTATATGGTTGATATATTCCAATGGCACGCCAATGTAGGAAAACAAATTCTCATCACCAGTTGGTATCAATTGCAAATAGCTTCTTGCTTAGCAGTAGGACCCCATTTCTACTTGCTCCTCTCAGTGCTAGGATGCCATTTGACTCTATGCAAATTCTATGACTATTGCCTTAGTCTCAGCAGATTCTTATCAGTATCAGTCCTGTTGCTTCTGGAAGACACTATGTCCTTAGAACCATCTATAACCTCTGACTCCTACAGTCTTTTGCCTCCTCTTCCATGTAGAACCATGAGCCTTGAGGGGACGGCTTCGGAGGATGGAGTGCTCTAATAGCTTCTCTCTGCAGAATGTCCAGTTGTAGGTCAGGCTGGCCTTGAACTCAGAAATTCGAGTGCTTCTGCCTACCAGGTGTTGGGATTAAAGGCGTGCGCCACCACTGCCCAGCTTATTCTTGGTTTTTAATGGGTTTTTGTTTCTTGCTTCTTTTGAGAGAGAATGAGATATAGAGATGCAAAACTAAATAGACAGACAGACAGATAGATAAAGAATTGGCTGAATAGGGAGGTTGGGGAGGATCTGGGAGGAGTTGGCAAAAGGGAAAACATGTTAAAATATATTGTATAAAGGTTTTTGATCAAAAGACTACAAGTTAATATAGATATCAATATTTGAAACAAACTAAAGTATTTCTTCTTACTTTGAATAAATGTATTAGCACCATCAGAAGATAATTAGCACTTACCACATGCTGAAATGTTCTTGTAGATTCATTGAACACTAGAGAAGTGGGAAGAGAGACAGAGAAACTTTTAAATAATTCATATACTTTCTGTTAGTGTCGTGGAATGCATAACCCTCATATGCATGTTTCTAATAGCTTAGGCTTTCTCTCTCAGCCTGTGCAATGCCCTGAATAATGCCACCTTTCTGACCCTCTACCCTCACCCCATTTCAGACTGAGCCCCATAGGCAGTGAAAATGAGAAAAATGTAGGTCTATTTTTATGTAATGGTTGGACAACAGTGATATTTTTCAATTAAATTGCTATTTGTGTTCGGTTAGAGTATTTTTAAAAAAATAATATTCTCATCCTATTTGTGCTGTGCCCTGCCTGCCTCACAATGAAGAAATTCACCCATTTCCCCTCAGTGAGTTTTTTTTTCTTTTCTTTTTTGTTTTGCACTACAAAATACCACATTGTTGCAAAGGCTGGAACCTGGTATTGTAGTGAAAACAGATAAGCTATTCCTTTTTTTTTTTTTTTTTTTTTGACTAGCCATAACAAGTTGTTATGGTATCTGTATTTCTGGTCTCTTTCTCTGAGCTGTAATTAGGACATGTAATTTTGTATTCCATATATTATAGCACTAAATACTAGTATAATACCTGTATACTATATGTATACTATAGTACATGTATACTAATTACATGTATTATATAGCACTGACACTGAGCCCTGACCCCATCCTATAAGCAGTGCAGGTTGTAAAACCCACCTATGACCAGCTAGTTTATACATCAGATTGGCTACTCATTAAGTGACTAATATTGTAAGTTTATCTGATGGAGATGTGGCATGGTATGCACCCTTAGGAAGTATATACTAAGTGACTGGAAGGTAATCGAAAAGACCACAAGAGAAGCATTTAGAATTCATGTGTTTGACGGGGTGGAAGGGGTCAAGTTCAGGAACTAATGTGGTGAAGAACTTGAGCATACACTTATTGGGAAATATATTTAGATAGACTTGAGGGAAGGAGACGATATTGGGGAAGATCTTGAAAATGAAGCAAAATATATTGGCTGGAAGAAATGCGAAGTAGGAACTCATTGTAGGCATCTGCATATACTAAAAAAAGATGGTTAAGTAGCTGAGTCTGAATTCCCCAGTTAAATGTTTAGAGGGTACAAGACTAAGATTTGCTACTGTAATTCAACTGGAGACCCAGACAGAAGCTGAGGTATAAAGACAAATCAGAGACACGTTGAAAGAAGTGTGGATCACAGAGGGACTAAGTAAGGAAGTTCACATGTGGATTTTGGTCCACACTGTGATCTAAGCCTATCTTCAAAGCTGCAAAGCGGGTGGGGAAAAATGGGGGAGAGTAGAACGAGAGAAAGAGGGAAGCAAGGGATGGATGGAGGGAAGGATAGAGAACTTCCTAGATTCATAAAATGTTAAGTTTAAACTCTTCCCAGCATCATACCCCTGCCATATTTAGCTTGCCAAAGTAAGTTATATGTAAGTAAGGTGTGTGTGTGTGTGTGTGTGTGTGTGTGTGTAACTCTACCCCTGGAAGGTAGGACTGCTAAAACTATATTGAAGTACAAGATTTGTGACTTAAAAAAATGCAGTGTTTCATAGAACATGGTTAGATTTTTATTATAAAATCTTATGACTATAACCATTCAAATGGACATAGAAATAAAGAAGAAAATGTAGACTGGAAACATGAGGACTAATCAGATCACCAGGAACTGAGTTACTTAATTTTCCTATTGCCTGGAAAATAACAAAAGCAATGGAAGAAAGGAAGAAAGGAAGAAAGGAAGGAAGGAAGGAAGGAAGGAAGGAAAAAAAGAAAGGAAGCAAGGAAGGAAATAAAGAAGTAAGAAAGGAAGCAAAAAAGGAAGGAAAGAAAAAGGGAGAGATGAAGAAAGGGAGGAAAATGGAAGGAAAGAAAAAGGAAGGAAGAGAAGAAAAAAGGAAGGAAAAAGGAAGGAAGAGAAGAAGAAAGAAAGGAAGGAAAGGAGAAAGGAAGCAAGGAAGGAAAAAAAAGGAAGGAAAGTGCTTATTTTGCTCACAGCTGGAGGATAGAGTCCACCATGGGATTCAAGTCATGGCTTCAGGATCCCGAGGGAGTGGCTGGCATTGCCTTGTCAGTCAGGAAAGAGGGAGATGGATGCTGGTGCTCAGCTCTCTTTCTGTTCTGTAAAGTCTAGGGCCCAAGCCCAAGGAAAGCACTTTTAGGGTAAGCCTCCTCATCTAGAGTCAGTTAGTCATGATAATCCCTCAAGGACAAGACCAGAGGCTAATGAAAATTTAGAGACTCCCTAATGACTGGAGGATTGTCTCTTAGCTGATCCTGTATCCTGTCAAACTGATAATCAATATTAGTCACTACAGTAAACTATGCATGAAGAGAATCATGAGCAAGTATAGACAGGTCTGACCCTATTGAGATGACAATGACTGAAAATTAATTCATGTGGTGAAGATTCTGGTTGTGTGAGTAGGAACCAGCACAGGGACACTGGTGAGGCAGCTGTGGTTGGAAAGAAACTGACATGGGACCCAGAAATGCAGGCCTAAGTTGAGTACTTGCTAGAGAATAGAAGTTATGAAGGTGAGTGACTCACAGGCATTGAGAGTGGCTAAGAGCTCAGCGGGTAAGAGCACCCGACTGCTCTTCCGAAGGTGATGAGTTCAAATCCCAGCAACCACATGGTGGCTTACAACCTCCCGTAATGAGATCTGACGCCCTCCTCTGGTGCGTCTGAATATGAATAATAATAAAATGAATCCTTGGACCAGAGCGAGCAGGGTTGACCGGAATGAGGGGGGGAAAAAATCCAGGTTTGCTTCCCAGAAACCACATGATGGCTCATGACCACCTGTAATTGTGTTCCAGGTGATTTATTTGATGCCCTCTTCAGGCCTCTGCTAGCACCAGGTACAAATGTGTTACACAGACATAATATGCAGGCAAAACACTGCTACACATTAAAAGTAAAGTAAAATTAGAGAGAGAGAGAGAGAGAGAGAGAGAGAGAGAGAGAGAGAGAGAGAATGCTGTGTATATAGCCTGCTATTTAGAAAGTACTCTGTATAACTTCTTCTCTTAATGAAAGCATTCATTTTTGGATAGTGATTGCTGAAGATCAAAATACAGTATCTCCAGAGGCAGTAGGCAAAACTGATTATGTAAGTTGCCAGGGACAATGCAAAATAAAAATGGTGAGTTCCTCGCCTCAAAGATCAGGAAAGAGTTCAAGACAACAGCAATATAGAATTTTGGCAAGCTGAGAGCCCTCTTTGAGGTCCTGGGTGACTTCCCATGTCATACGCTCATGTAGTGGCAATGGCAAACCCATCTGAGGACTGAGAGGAATACAGTCACTGGTGTAACTTTGGGCATTTCTTCTTCCGTATCTTCTTCCTCCTTTTCTTCGGTTATACATATAAATAGCTATGGTAATAAAAATGATGGATGCTGGCGAAGTCCCAGGTACGGAGAGGGTTTGGAAGCATGATCTATTTAAGGGCTGACCCTCACTATTCATCGATGCCAAATTTAAATTGGAAAGTTGATGTCTCTGGCCTGAAGCACTATATCATGATGTCACTGTGCAGCAGCTGTGAGAGTTTCCAAGCGATATTAATATTAAATCTATCACTTTAAGCCTAGCATTCCTAAAAGCCCCTATTTTCTTACATATATGTGGAGCTTTCCTCGAATCTAGCTGAATGCCAGCCAATTCTTTTGTGTTGTAAAAAAGGAAGCCTTTCTCTAGATCACTGAAGACCATTTTCAGTATTAAGAACCACATTTTGAGTTAAAGTTGATTTAGTTCTACTTGCCCCCACAAGTCAAGGCTTCTGCAGCACAATTTCTATAGAAGAGTCAAAAACTTGTATAATTTCAAAGACTTTTTCTTTAGAGAAACTTTTGACTTACTGAGGAATTAGGCACATAGTTGTTATATTAGACTTTATACTTTAATACTGGGATAAATTTAGACATGTGATTGTCAACTATAAAATCATAATTTATAATTATATATTATATAACAATTTATAATTTATAAAAATCTGAGACCATAGATATATTTGTCCAAGAATCTGTCAGGATTGAGAGGAATTAATTGTGAGGGTTAGGAGACCATTCTTGCAAGATCCACACGTCTTTTCTCCTAGGCTAGCCTCAAAATAGATTACTGAATGGCCTTAGAAGCAAGCCAAGAAAGGAAGGTTTCTTTTAGAGATAGATAATCATGGCAGACAAGTTCTAGTGGTTTGTGGTTGGACATGGCAGCAAACAAGCACATAAAACAAAAAATGCTTGCAACTTTAGCAATGGAAAAAAATAATTAATATCTTAAGAGTTTTAATTTCTTTCTAGTTGACTTAGAAAGAATTGCTATGGAAAATTAAGAGCCAGTGCCCCCTTACTGCAGTGTGCAACCCTTAATTTAGAAGGACAAATGCTTTGGGACTTCAATTCTTTCTTCATATCATTACTCCTTCCTTCCCTTCTTTATACCTTCCCCTGATTCCTTTCCATGTCTCTACTGTCCAATATTAAACCCAAGTCCTTACAAAAGGCCAGGCAAGAGCTCTACCACTGAGCTACATCCCTACATCTCTGAATCTTGACTTTCTCTTTTATTTTAGGTAAATCTAACCACACACTGAATTTTCTTTCTCCTTTCTCCTTTCTTCTTAAATTGTTCTCTCTCTCTCTCTCTCTCTCTCTCTCTCTCTCTCTCTCTCTCACACACACACACACACACACACACACACACAGACATACACACACACAGACATACAGACACACACACACACACACACACACACACACACGCTTACTCTAAGTCCTACTCTACTTCTTTCTAAGTCCACTCTACTTAGCTAGGGTAAGTTTCTGTACATGAAAGCATACAGTAGCTTTCAATGTAAAGTTGAATAGACTCTATGAACCTAACATAAAAGAGATTGCATGTAATAGTGAAGCAATTTTTTAAAATTATACATTAAAATCAAGTTCTTAAAACAAATATTGAAAATACTAAGTCTACTCATATTCA